>JAFMOD010000853.1:65206-105270 GCA_019802435.1 Corydoras maculifer | reverse complement strand
GGTGTGTTCTTTGGACTTCATGATGCTGTTTGCTCCCCAATATTCTCTTAACCAACATCTGAGGCCGTCACAGAGCAGCTGTATTTGTACTGAGATTAGATTACACACAGGTCGACCCTTTTAAGTCATTAGCAGTCATCAGGCAACTTCTGAATGCAATTGGTTGCACTCAGGGAAAAGGGGGCTGAATAATTTTGCACATCGCACTTTTCAGTTTTTTATTTGTAAAAAAATTGTTGTACATGTATAACTTTCATTCCACTTCACAATTGTATACCACTTTGTGTTGGTCTTTCACATTAAATTCCAGTGAAATATATTTATGTTTGTGGTTGTAATGTGACAAAATATGGAAAAGTTCAAGGGGTATGAATACTTTTGCAACCCACTGTATTTACTAAATTTGTTTGCACTCACCTTTTGTTCCAGTACCTGGAACTCTTCCAGCACCTGGTATACCAATACCACCAAAGCCAGCTCCAGCACCTGGTACACCAAAACCACCAAAGCCTGCACCTGTCACAACACAAAATGCAAAACAAAGAATTCAATAGATGTTAAATATATTTCAATATATTGGTTATATTTATCATATGTCAATATATGATAAAGATGAAACACTATAAAGCCTGATATAGAATTATCAGTCATGATAATTTTTACTGGTTTTAATTAATGAAAAAATATTTCAGTAAAAATGAAATGCATTCAAACTCTTAGAAATGATGAATGATGTAAACTATCATTATGTAGAATACGAAATATGTAGATTTGTAGACAAAATACAAAATGTAAAAAAAAAAAAAAATAAAAACTGTCAGGTTGGGAGGGCTGGGCCACTCCCCCCTGTCACCTGTGTTTCGGGTTTGGCCTTGTAGGGCTTCCGTAGGTAGGGCCCCATCCCCTGATCACATGTGACCTGCCGGCGGTTTCTTAAGCACGTAGTTTCCCGTGAGCCGGCAGAATGCTAAACTCCACACCGGGCGAAGTCCAGGATTCCTCTACTGGGTAAGCGAGCGATTTTTTTCTTCTTTTTCTCCACGGTCGCGTTCCCCGGCGTTTCGGTCTGGTCCGGCGGTTAGCGCCATTAGCCGCGTTAGCTTCGGCGCTAGCACGGTAGCAGCCACTCTCTCCGGCTGCAGCAATCGGCTACTGTAGCTCGGCGCTAGCCCCGCCAGTAGTCGCCTCTCCTGCTGTAGCTATCGGCTACATTAATTCTGGGCTAGCCCCTCCAGTGGCCGCGTTAGCTTCGGTGCTAGCCCGCGATTAGCCGCATCCTCTGGCTGCAGCCATCGGCTACTCTATTCCGGCGTTAGCCCCGCCATTAGCCGCGTTTTTCGGCTGCAGCACCGGCTACTTTATCCCGGCACTAGCCCCGCCATTAGCAGCGTTTCTCTGCTGCAGTTCCGGCTACATTATCTCGGCGTTAGCCCAGCCATTAGCCGAGTCCCCGGCTGCAGCATCCCGGCTACATTAATCTGGCGCTAGCCACGCCAATAGCCGTTCCCCCACTGCAGCAATCGGCTACAGTAGCATGGCGCTAGCCCCGCCTTCTCATCCCCGCTGCAGTGCTCGCTCCCCGGAGGTTGGAGCGATAAGGGGAATCAACCGGGTCCCGGAATATGGGGAGATTGTGCTCCCTCTCTCTGCCCCGATTAAGCTCCCAGCACCCTGCGATGGGGTGGCTTTGAAGCCACTGCCGTATATTATCGGCTGTCGCAGGGTGTTTGAACTGGTGACCAGTCGGGAGCTTTCGGAGCGAGAGAGGGTGCTTTTCTACCTCTCCCGTCTCCTGGGACCTGCACTGAGGTGGGCCGAGGGCCTGGTGGCCTCGGGGGACGTCTGCCTCACCTCAGCGAGCCGATTCGAGGCGGCACTCTTAGCCCGGTTTGCCCCGGGCTCAGATGCCCGCTCCGTCGGCGAGCACCTGGACGCGGTGAAGCGGCAACTTCCCCTTAACACCCGCATGGGACTCTGGACCTGTTCAAGCCCGGTTCAAAACTGGGTCACCTCCGCGTCCACTCGGGTCATCTCTGCGTCCACTCGGGTCATCTCTGCGTCCACTCAAGTCATCTCTGCGTCCACTCGGGTCATCACTGCGTCCACTCGGGGCACCTGTGCGTCCACTCAGTTCACCTGTGCGTCCACTTGGTTTACCCCTGCGGTCACGTGTACTCCAGTCGCCCCTAGGCGCGTGGTTGTCTCTCCGGTCTCCGAAACCGCTGTTCCTCGGGTCCCTGTATTCACGTTCGGCTCTCCCGCACCGGAGTCCGCATGGGGGTTCGGTCGCCCTCGCGCTCACAAGGGGCCACAGCGCCGTCGCGCACTCATGGGGTCACGCCACCGCACACACAAGGGGTCCTGTCCCCCTCACATTCACAAGGGGTCACAGCGCCCCCGCATCCTCAAGGGGTTTTCGTCCCCCTCGCACTTACAAGGGGTCACGTCGCCCCAGTAACCACAAGGGGTCTCATCGCCCTCACCCTCACACGGGTTTTCGGCTCCTCCGGTCACGTCGTCCCCGCACCCGCCAGGGGCCTCCTCGCGTTCCCCGTGCCCCCTTTTGTTTTTTTTCTTCTCCCCGGGTGCCTTTGCCCCGGGTGTTTTGGGGGGGCGATATGTCAGGTTGGGAGGGCTGGGCCACTCCCCCCTGTCACCCGTGTTTCGGGTTTGGCCTTGTACGGGGATTGGGTCCTACCTGATCACATGTGACCTGCCAGCATTAGCGTAGGTGTTACTTCGGGTGTCTGCGGATGTGTTTAATTGTCGTTTTGGTTTGTTTATCTCGGCACGTTCCGTCGTGCCTTCAGCGGCGCCTTCCCGCCGTTATATATTCGCGTTGTTCTCCCGGCACGTCCCGCCGTGCCTTCAGCGGCATTCCCGCTGCCTTCTGTTAATAAACAGAGTTTTGTTTGCTTACCTGGTCGCCTGGCTCGCTTCCTGCATCCGCACTGCGCTGCGCCGCTTATACGGAGAGCGCGCCCCGTTGTGACAAAAACAGCTAAGACAACAACATTTAACCCGCGTGTAACGGAGCCATGTCAATGCTAGGTGGCAGCTAGGGTGACCAAATGTGCCGCTTTGTGCAGGACAGTCACGCAATTTTGTTAATTTTCACATGTCCCGCAAATTGAGATGTTGTCCTGCATTTTGAAAGTCAGACTAGGTTTGAAATATGTTTTTTATAATCTGTCATTAGATGGCTATGTTGTCTGTTATCGGGGGAGAGGCGGGCAGTTTGAATGTCAACCAAACGGGAACATGGACATGTTAAGGGCGCGCCCACCAAAACTAACAATGCAAATCAGGTCAGAACTACACCGGCATGCAGCACGAGATATGAAGGAAAGGGAGGTAAACACGACCCGTACAGCTAAAAAACGCACTCTAATGTGGTGTTTGGGGTCTCTGTATTTAGATAAACTACCGTACAGGAAAGCACATTAAAGAACTGTCTGTTCTGTTTAATTGTACAAAGTTAAGTGTTTTAATTTGAGAATGATTAGTGAAATAGTATGAAAGCTAAATGCTTACAACGTTTTCTTAGTTTAGAGAAAGGTTCATTTAAATACGATATACAAGTATATATACATATACTGTTTGTAAAAATACAGGAAAGTAATACCCTTTTTAAAGCACATGTCTGAAGAACTGTCTGTTCTGTTCTGTTCATGTTTTAAAGAACTGTCTGTTCTGTTTAATTGTACCCCATGCTCCATAATCACGGGCAATTCGGATTAAGTGTTAGAAGGTCTGTTTAAAGCGACGTTCTTTGAGAGGATTAGTGCTTTATGGGCCTTTATTAAAGGGTCCATCCATGGTATGCAATGCAGAGGTAATAATTCTTTTTCCAGGGACCGAATTTGTTCCCTGGTGCAAGTCTTTCTATCCTGTGACGTGCTCCTCTCTCTCTCTCTCTCTCTCTCTCTCTCTCTATCTCTCTCTCTGTGTCTAACTGTGTGTCTGTGCATGAGTCAAATCGTACTTGACTCAGACTCAATACCTTTTCATTGATAGCACGCACGATTATATTTAGAGCCATGCAGGCGCTTGTGAGTATTTAGTTTGGGCCATTGCTGCCACACCTGCTGCGCCAGTGTTAACTTTAATAGAGGGCTCTAAGCAAAGCTGAGCCTAGTGCATCCCAGCTCCCAGGTGGTTTACAAGCTCAGCTCTCCGAGTCCTTGGCATGCTGAGCTCCCTCATGTTACAATTTTATTTTATGCTCATTTCACCATCAAGTTGCAGCCTGTTACTGTCCTGTATTTAAATTGTTTTATTTGACTTTTAGCTGCATTTTTTATTGCCATTTTTAGTTTAGTTAGCTTTGATTTATTTTTTTAACTTTTGTTTCATTCATTCATTATCTTCCGCTTCATCCTATATTAGGGTCGCAGGGGGTTCCCCATGCCCATCCAGTGGAGAAAGTTCCGGGCGCTGGGCAGATACACACAGGACAGTGCGCCAATCTATCGCTGGGCACACACTCACTCACACAGACACGCACACAAACACACTCTATATGGGGCAATTTGGAGAATTCAGTTGACCTTGATCCATGTTTTTGTACTGTGGGAGGAAACCGGAGAACCCGGAGGAAACCCACGCAGACACGGGGAGAACATGGAAACTCCACCCAGATGGGGATTCGAACCGGGAGTCCCTAGCGCTGAGAGGTGAACGTGCTAACCACTTAGCCACCGTGCTGCCTAACTTTTGTTTCTATTCATTAATGTAATTACAGTTTGCAGAATTCACACAATGCTATTCCATGTATCTTGTCTTTGCCGTATTCCCCACGTAACAGAACTGTGTGACCAGAAATGGAAACAGCAGTTGGTAAGATGATAGAACAGGCTATACAACAGCAGGGGGGCAGCTATAAGCCACCATGAACAGTTGTTGTAGCAGATTGCTCAACAACTGGCCTTCGAGGTTCAGTTAAGAAATTAGAGACTGATTAAGAATCCGTTTCCATCGGTCATGAGGCCCATATAGCCACTTCAGATAGGTTTGCTGGAGAGGCCAGTAGGTGTTGTGGTTTCATTCTACAATACTCGTTGGTCAACGGGCAACAACTATCCTGCTTTCCCACATAACACTTCAAAGTAGCATCCCTGTTATCTGGGCAAGCATTAACATGAGCAAATGTACTGTGGGAAGCAGATGCTTGGGAATGCTCCAGCGAGCAGGTCTTCTGCACTACTATCAGGCGCATCATAAGAAGGTAAATATGTGGCCCCTTTTCTCCTCTCCCTTTCACCATGAAACCGATGTGGCCGACTACGTCATTAAATTCAGGACTATGGCTGCTGAATGTGAACTAGCAGAACTGCCTTTAATGGCCTTTTTTCACAAAGGCCTTAGTGAACAGCTCATAGATGAACTTATTGCTTGGGACCACCTAGCGCGTCTAGACAACTTTTGTGAGCTGTGTACGTGACTGGACACTTACATCCGACAACGAGTCAGAGAAAAGGCAGAGCTGATAAAAAGCCTGCGTTTTAGCCTTTGCGGCAATTTTCCATCTGCGCTGTAGAAAGCGTACGGGGTACCATGCCTCAGATATTAGACCCGGTCAGGTGGTCTGCCGCTGGCAAAACACATACGACAGCTGTCTGCTTTTCATTGGAGGGATATCTTTTTTGGGGGTCTAGAGCCAAAGCCAAGGTCACAGTTTACCTTGACTCCGGGGCTGGGGCAACCATATCAATGACTGGGGTTTTCAACGTTTGAATCTGCCCACCAAAAGATTGCAAACACCAGTATTGCAAACACTCGTTCTGAGGTTTCTCTGGTTGGCTCCATTAGCAAACTGGATCAGTTGTATCTGCATTGTGCATGGTAAAGCCCAGCAGCAGCAGCAGAATGTTGGACTGTGCCTTCACACTGTTTTCTATCCCAGCGTCGCCTAACAGCAGACAAGTGTACTATGGGCCTATCTAATAGGCTGCAGGACTGGGGACCCAAACAAGGGGTCCCAGTGCACTGTTTAAACCAGACATGAGGTTCCCCGGACTGCACAATAATTACGGGCTCCCCCTGGGTTTGAGGCCCACTGAGTAACACTGCCGATTCCTTTGATCCTTGCCTTGCTGTATCTTGTCTCCACCGCAACACTGTGGGGTGGAGACTGTGACTGTTAGACACTACAGCTTCCCGTTTACCTCACATTTTCCCATTTAGCTTCCAATGATCATCATCTCCTGCTTATTAGATTCAGCTGCACCTTGACCTCTCCCACTAATTCCACACTTCCGTATACATACTTTCACTATGCACTAGGTTTTTGATTTCACACTGTACTCACTGACATAAGCTAACCAGAGTTTGCTACTAGTTTTCTACTGATGTTTCTTCCTGTGCTTATATCTTCCAAGTACATGGATTTGCTTATATCTGATCTATTATAATAAATATATTTGTTTTCTCAGCAGTCAAAGACTTTTCCCTCACCAATCTGGAGGCATGTTTGAGCTGCTTCACATGCTGCCAGAGCTCTGCACTGGCCTCCACAGAGACTATTTTGTTGTGTTTTGCTTTGATTACCTTACGTCTTTGTGTGTGGAATAATGTTGTTTCTAATAAATGAGTGATTTACCACTGTGGTCTTTTGTCAGACTTTATTTAGTGTAACAGTGGTAAGAGAAAACTATCAAAGTCATCTCATAATCCCACAATCCTACACACTGGAATCCACATTTTCCTAAAGGCTGGGTTACAGCACGGGTATTGCAACTCCTGGTGTACATTTACATTTACATTTGGTCATTTATTGGACGCTTTTATCCGAAGCGACTTACAAGGTGAGCACAGGGTTAATCACAACATCCCTGGAGCAATGAGGGTTAAGGGTCTTGCTCAAGGACCCACATTGGTAACTTCAGTGGACCTGGGATTTAAACCGCCAACCTTCAGATTGATAGCCCAACACCCTAACCACTGAGCTACCACACCTGGTGTAACGTTAAATAGGTACTAATAGCACCAGCTTCTTACACTTTTTTAAGTGTATGCTGGGTAAAAAAAAAGAAAGGGAGAAGAAAATATTAATTTTGTTCATCAAATACAGACAATGGAAATTAGTCATTACCATACTTAGCAGCTTTGGCCTGTGCAGCAGGAATACCTAAGGTTCCCACACCTAGGTACACAGAGTGGAAATCAAGCAGTGAACATACATGTTTAGTATTAGGAGTGCTACTATTAGACACTGATGCAATAAACTCTATCCTTTTATTTGCATTATTTAGTCTCTTAGCTTTGATCCTTTTCATTAAGTCTGCCTGTTTTTTTTTTTGGCTTTTAGTAATAAATTCACTCAGTCAGAGGACAGCTCTCAAGCTGCTAAGTCAGAGTAAGGCTCCCTAGCTGCTGAGTATGGCCCCTAAGCTGCCAAGTCAGACAACCACCCCCATGCCGCCAAGTGAAAGTATAGCTTCCACACCACCATGCCTGAGGAGAGCTTCTCCGGTGGCCCTTCAGTATAATATAGCTATAGACTCTACAAATTTATGTCCTTTCTAGTTTCTCTCTCTATGAACTTTCTGCCCTTTTTTTTGCTTTTGGGCGCTACCCCTTTGTGTGCCCATTAGGAGAGAGTACTGTTAGGAGTGCAGTAGACACTCCTGCCATGATCTCTATTTTGCTATTTGATTAGTCACTTCTGGTTATTTAAGCCGGCCTCATATCTCTCCCTTTAGACATTGTCAGTTCAATTAAGTTGTTCCAATCCCTGTGAATTCCTTTTTGCCTGTTTTTGCCTTTTAGAAATAAAGTTTTCCTTCTTAACTGTTATCTGCTTTTTATGCTTTTTTTATTTAACTTACATGATATGGCATGACATTTTAGCTCATTGTCTTGATTGTTTTTTTGCAGAAAAGAGTCATTACTAAACAGATGTTTCTTCTTGTCTTTATTTTTTTGTATTTACAGCATGTTTATAAACATATATTACATACCAGTGCCTGTAGGGTAGCCTGGTTTAGAACCAGCTCCTATTTTGCCACCAGGTAAACCAGCACCAGTACCAAAGCCACCATAACCTGAAACATAACAGGGAAATATAATATTACTTCTGCACTTATAATTCAAATTATCTTTGCATGTTTGTAATGAAGAAAGTGTCATTATACCATAAGGTATTTTGCCACCAGAATATGGAGATCCACCTGCTAATAAAATGTGCAAAATGCTTAATTTTAGATTTCTAACACATCTATCATTTAATAAATCCACAAATAAACAAGCTCATAGTAGATATAATAGTGATAGTTCTGATAGCACAACTATTGTACGGCAAGTTATAATAATCTTTAAAACACATTCATGTCTGAAACCCTCATGTCTGAGCCCTATTATATTTTCTTATTATTTTTCTTCTTCTTTGCTTATTTTTTCGAACAATCATGAGGAAACCTTTCCCTGCACCTTGGTTTGCTTTTTTAAGGGTTCTGGCCTTAAGGTTAAAAAAAAGTTAACACAAAATTAATATTCATTTTAAAGCTGATAATACTGTCCAATATTTAAAAAAATGATACAGAAGCAGTCATGATGCATTTGCTTTCAGAAACAAAATGTAGATAAAATCTGCATGAAAAATAAAAATCAATTTCAGCCCCCGTGGTTGTGTCATCTGCATATATGATAATATGATTGGTGCACAGTCGTGAATCAGCAAAATTAACAGCAATGGACTGAAGTTTTTGGAGATGGTTGTGGGGATACTAAGGACTAAGGTTGCTGGGGGAGGGAGAGTAACCAGCCCCCCTCCCTCTGCAATCCTAGCCCCTGATATGTGATTAAGTGGAAAATAATGAGGTGTGATGAATTTGGATTTAACAATTTATGAAACATTGTACCTGAGGATTTGGGTGATTTAAGAGGGTATCCATGAAAAACTCCAGGTTGCATCATACCTTGTCCACCAGGTCCTATATATAAGACCAATAATAGTACAGTGTGAGAAAGTCTAATATGACAAAAATAATACAATCTTACACTCTATAAACATTTATTGTTATGGGCTTGTGATAGTGTTACCTGCAAATAGTGTAAATATTGGTTTTGTGTAACTGGGCGCTTTTTGATGTTTTTCTTTACCTTTTTTAACTAATTGAGAGAAAGAAAAAACCACCACTGACTGAAAACAACCTAGGCAACAAGCAACAATCTCTATCTTGGCAAGTGACAACACTGGCATGTTCACTAGGCCTATTATGAACACCAGGACATGCAGCTGGGTAAAAATCCATAGTTTATGCCAGTTGGCAGCTATGCAAATTTTAAATTTATTGAGAAAGAAGGACAAAAGTGATGACAATAAACACGATAAAGACAATGAACCCGACAAGTAACAGAACTAATCTCCCCACACAGAACAGACCGAACAGAAAAGCACAAAACTCCCAACCATACCGCAAAGTGCATGTTACAACAATATAATTAACAAAATAATTAATTGAAAAAAAGTCAACCTTGTTGTCACCAGGGTACAAAAGTATGGCGTAACACAACCAGGATCGTTGCAGACACAGTTTATTAGGAAAACTCAAAAATACTCTCCTGAGCGATACTAATGAAAACAAAACAACAAAGCAAAACTGAAATCCAAAACCAACGTAACCCGTGATACAGTGAATCGCAACGCTGGTAAACAATGCTGAATGTACAAACTGTGCAGCCTGCGATGAAGTTAATCGCCGACGCAGTAAACCCTCAAGAGAGGAGCAATAAGCAGCAGATTAATCATGAAGCAAAAACACACACAAAGCAAGTGAACCAATGCAAGAACAAAAACTGGAAGCCACGCTTATAAAGAAGAGAACCGGAAATAATCAATCACGGAAACAAGGAACAGTTGTCTAAAATTCAGGTGATTGACAGTGAGGTGCCAGGTGTAATTCCCTCACCGGAGTGCAATACAGAATGAGCAGGAGTGACATAACCCCCCATTCCAGAGGGGGTAAGGGAGCAGAAAATACAGACCTATACCTACCTTGACGACGTAAACGACCCCTGCCACGAGGCGCAGGCCTCTCAGGATATGTGTTATGAAAATCCGTGACAAGATTACGATCCAATATATCGGAAGCTGCCACCCAACTATGCTCCTCGGGGCTAAAACCCTCCCAATCCACCAAATACTGAATAGTGGAACTACGGTGATGGGAATCTAAAAGGGAGAAAACTGAACATTTATCGGGAAACGATGAAACCTGGTTAAAAATCTGTTCGTGTAAAAGTGGATCAAAAGGACCTGAAACAAAAGGTTTAAGACTGGATGCACGTGATAATGAGGTGGTAACTGGAGATGATATGAAATGGGGGTGACTGGGTAAGAATAGTGAAAGGACCTAAGAATCAAGGAAGTAATTTCCGAGTGCTGGAGCGACAATGGAAATCTTGAGAACTAAGCAAAACCCGATCTCCGGGAAAATAAACGTGGGCCTCATCAAGTCAAGTCAAGTTTATTCTTCACATGCATAGTTATACACAGTGAAATGCTTGTACGACCCGAGGAAAGTCGCGACGGAAGCCGAACACAGTGGCGCTATCATATCGTTTCTGCTACGGTATGCAAATAATTTATTACGTAGTAAAACATTTTCTATGTGCTGGTGAACCTGTTCCCAGACCCTCTCACTACGCTTAAACCATTCATCAATGAGCGGTGAATTGGAGGATTCTGGGTCCCATACTGCGGTTGAAACCCTAAAACACATTGAAAAGGTATCAAACCTGTGGCTGAGTGATGGAGGGAGTTCTGGGCAATTTCTGCCTAAGTAAGAAAACGTGCTCAATCAGTGGCATTGCCAAAAGCAAAAATACGAAGGAACTTAGTTTAACATCTGGTTACCACCATGAGAGCAATGGCCAGTGTGAGAAGGCTAACCAAGAACTAACAGTGGTCCCCAATTTCTCAAAAAATGACCTCCATACAGCAGATGTAAATTGAGGACCTCGGTCAGTAAGAATATTCTCCGGTATACCAAATACCGGAAAAAATATTTCTAAAGAAGTTCTGCAGTTTCACGAGCAGAAGGGAGAGAAACCAATAGAAAAAATCACACAGGCTGTGAAAAAAGATCTATCAGGGTAACTATAGTAGTAAAACCATCCAAACTAGTGTGAAAAATTTTAAATTACTTGCATATAATAAGAGTTCCAAAATGGCCGAAAGTTTGTATTCAAACAAAAGACTTTTCTGTGTTCTTGCCACCATTGGGAAGTGGGGTGAGCCAATTTAGATTTGAACCAAAACCTGGGCTTGGATTGGCTGATTTAAAAACTATGGCGGTAATTTGTGATTGGCTTAGGTAGTTCGGGGTGGAAACTTTGTGCTCAATAAATAAGTTGAGACGACCATCTTGCATCGGCTGGTTCTTTCTGCCTTTTCAAAATCAAAAGATCCAACAAATGGTAGCAGAGGATGGTTTTAAAAAGGCATTTTTTTACTTAGACTTAGACATGACTTAGAGAGAACAACAGCAATTCGGTACAGGACCTGATCTTTAGATTTGATACACACTTATTGCAGGCACGCCAACCAAAGATAAACAGATTTTACTGCATAGTTTAGCTGCATTTAAAATTTTGTGTAATGAGTGTGTGTTAATATCAGACTCCATAAGTATTATAAATTGTTGCCTTAATCAGTAGAATTCTTCATGGACACTGGAAGTTAGATTTATTTGGTACCGTTTCCGAATATTAACACCATAGTTTTCACTCGAGTGCAAAACGTAGTTTTAAAGAGAAAATGCGTGACGTGGTGTGATTGGAGACTGGGTCTCACGACCACATTTGGGTTTATAAGCGATTATAGGACCGGGTTCTAGCGCTTTTTAGGTTTTAACTGGGTTTTAGAAACGGGGTTTAAGTCCAGTAATTAGGTAAGTAATCTGAGTATTATTCAACGGGGTAGGCGAACTGGGTTCGTATCCGGTGGTTGAAGAAGTAACTGATAATTGAAAAGAATGGTTGTGAGATGTCTGGGACCCCGCCGTGCCTGACTAGCAGGATAAATTTCTAAATTATAATTCTAAATTTCTTGTATGTGTGTTTGGTTTGTGTAGAATAGTAACACGTGTTTACACTCTGGTTGTTTACAATTTGTAATCGGTTCAAAAGGTAAAATTTTGGGTTGTGCTTGTGGGAGGTTTATTTTGTGAATTTAGCAGGACTGGTATTGGCAAGTGTCACACCCCCTACCGCTGACGTCCCATGGGCAGGTGCCGCTGTGCGTGGGGTGTCACCGGATTATTAAATGGGCACGCTCATTTTCCCGTCCCGGGGCTTCACCTCCCTTAGGGATTATTTAAAACGTGGGACATCGCGGGACATGCGTGTCGGAACGTCTTAGGTTAAGTGTAAGACCGGGTTGTTGTAAGAGCTAATTGCCCCCCCTGTTAACACTATTCTGTGTTCTCCATCCCAGTGACCCGGCCATCTTCTCCAGAGCTTGGATTTTTTATTTGCACCAGGGCACCTGCACCAGAGCTGACGGTTCCCGGACTCATGGACTCCGCCGTAATAAGTAAGTAATAATAGTACGCTTGTGTTCTGCTTGTGTTTTATATAACCAAAAAATAACTTAATTAAAATAGCAGACTTAACTGCAGGACAACTTAAATAAATTGTTTTAAATAGGATTAGAGATACCACACCTGAAAAAGATAGGGACAGAGAATTCGGAAAGATTAATCAATTGTTTCAAAACTGGGCCCTCAGGGGATTGTACCCAAGCTCTGAAGAGCCTGTGTCCCCACCTAGCCAAAGTTGAAAAATTTTAGAGTATCAACAAGGGGAAGTGCGCATGCATAAGGATAAAGTAGATATCGAAGCACGTATAAAACCAATAAAATTTTTTCGGGGGGGGGGGGGGGGGGGGGGGGGGGGGGGGGGGGGGGGGGGGGGGGGGGGGGGGGGGGGGGGGGGGGGGGGGGGGGGGGGGGGGGGGGGGGGGGGGGGGTGGGGTTCCCCATGCCCATCCAGGGGAGAACGTCTCGGGCGCTGGGCAGATAGACCCAGGACAGGGCGCCAATCCATCGCTGGGCACACACTCACTCACACATACACACTCTAATTTGGGCAATTTTGAGAATTCAATTAACTTGATCCATGTTTTTGGACTGTGGGAGGAAACCGGAGAACCCGGAGGAAACCCACGCAGACACGGGGAGAACATGGAAACTCCACCCAGATGGGGAATCGAACCGGGAATCCCTAGCGCTGAGAGGCGAATGTGCTAACCACTAAGCCACCGTGCCCCAATAAAATTTATTAATTAAAATTTATTGGTTATTTATTAACCAATGAAAAGCAACTCAGTACAGTCGAGGATCAGCTAGCTAGAACTACATTAGTTTTGCAGCATGTTAAATTTACAGTTGGAACAATGGAGGGCTAGAGGGTGGAAGATGTCCCCCCCAGTGAAATTCAGGGGGAATTTCCCCCGCCTCAGGTATAGCTCCTCCTGCACATGAGACGGTCAATGCAATGCTTGCATCCCTCCATCCACCTCAACAGTTAACTGTGTTGGGCTCTATTGAGGGGGAACCACAAGTTGGGGATGTGTCATTACTGGGTATGTCAGTAGGAGGCACCAGACCCAAAGTAATGCATCCAAACTCCAGTGATAGGGAAAGGATAGAGAGAAGGCATTTATTAAAATTATGTGAACAGGAAAGTGATCCATAATTAATGATAGTAACTAGTGGCCAAGTGAGGGTTACTTCCAAAGATGAGATAGTATTAAAACGGCTCTTTTGCATAGTTTGGATAAAGAAGAACAAGTAGAAGAGTATATTAAGGAACTGTATTGGTTAATTAACCATAATTTAAGGTCCAATTCTGAACAAGTTCAACTTGAGATATATATATAGAGAGAGAGATATAGTGATGGGAATAGATGTAGAGGGGATACAAACAATACAGACAGTGGACCCAGTGTGGGAAATGTTGTCAGCAGCAGTGATTCAAGTTTTAGCAGTGTCCACTCCCTTACACAGTATGTAAATATTACAGGGCATCATTTAAAAGTTAGTGGTCCGTCAGTTTATGCTCAGGGTCCTCCCAAAGTTTGTGAAGCTTATCATCAGTCTGGGCCTGAACCTCTAAGTTCACACCCTCATAGTCAACATAGTCTAATTTCCCCTCCAACACCCAATAGTGATTTAGTGAGCCACTCTGCAAGTTGTCAAGACTTAATGCAGCTTAAACCTGCAGGTGAAACAATGGCTCCTTTTACAGTTACTCAAATTCCCACTTCAACTAGTACTCCCAATGTTATGATAGAGACAGATTATATTAAAGATAAAATGGAATATGAATTCCCAGCTGGGGAGGTTTCAACTCCAATCATATTGAGAGTAAAGTAATTGCCCAGAAGTTCCCTTTGGTAGAAACAGCTGGACAGGGCAATCCAATCTTTATCCCTTGGACTCACAGAGATATGCAGTCATTAGTAAACCATTTACCTCCTTTAGTTAAAGGTGCACAACCCTGGATTGATGATTTTGAGATTCAGACAGCATCAGATAACGTGTGTTTGGGTGATCTTAGAGCGATTATGCTAAGGATGGATTATAGTGAGCCTTTTAAACGAGTAGAAATGGCAACATGTACATGGGACATAGGGGAACAATTTGGGATCAATTATGTAGTGCGTTTCCTACCCAGAAAAAAATTACAGGCCTTAGATGGCATAGTCTTAAACAAATGGGAAGAGGGAGGTGAGTTTTTAAGAAGGGCACAGGGGGACGGCATGACAACAATCCAGTAAGTTTATTATTGTTTAAAACCCAAGCAGTTAAGGCGCTTATGGAAACCCATCCATCCATCCATTATCTTGCGCTTTAACCTATATTAGGGTTGCGTGGGGCCACCCTTAAGTATGTTAGTGAATGGTATCGCAAGAGGACTAAAAGACTGTAATGACTTACGCTAAAAGTTGGCAAACCACAAAAATCGCTGTAGTTCCTTAATAGTGGTAAAGCTGTAAGCCATCCGAAGACAAAACATAGCCTAAAAAGGATACACGTTCCTGGTGAAACTCACATTTCTCTGCATGCACAAACAATTGGTGCTGCAAAAGACGTTGCAAAACGGAAGATACATGCCGTCGATGAGCTTCTAAGTTGACGGAAAATGTTTTAATGTCATTAGTGTAAACCAAGAGAAAATTCTCCAGAAAATCCTTTAATACCTCATTGATAAAAGACTGGAAAATGCCTGGGCGTTAGTGAGGCCAAAGGGCATAACCAGGTATTCATATTGATCAATGTGGTGACAAATGAGGTCTTCCTTTCGTCCTCCTCCCTTATACGTACCAGATTGTAAGCATTACTCAGATCTAATTTGGTAAAAAATAGTGGCTGAATTAAGCCTCTCTAAAGCAGAAGGAACAAGAGAAAGAGGGTAGGACATCTTAGGCGTAGTCTGGTTGAGTAATCTATAATCTATACAGGGCCTCAGAGTCGAATCCTTTTTGGGAATGTAAAACAGAAGCCATGCTTATAAGAGAAGAGAACCGGAAATATTCAACCACCGAAACAAGGAGCAAGTGACTAAAATTCAGGTGATTGACAGAGACTAGAGGTGCCAGGTGTTATTCCCTCACCAGAGTGCAACACAGAATGAGCAGGAGTGACACATGTCATGGATGTGCTCCTATATATAAGATTATTAATAACACAGTGCAAGAAAGTTTGAACAGTCTCAGCCCGGGCCCCACATTTTCTCATTGTCAATTATCCACTTTTATAAAATACAAAAAATACCAATTTATTTTTGAAAAAAAAAAACGTTCATTTAAACATACATATGAATGCAAAGTAAATTTATGAGCAATTACTTTTGATACTTAAATATAAATATATTTCCAGTCTACAAGTTATATTAGTGCCATTTTATTTTGGTTTATTGGTGTTATTACTTTACTGTAATTCAAATTAGTCGGGTTCTTTTACACCCAGTTGAACATGCTTGTTAGTGTAGCATTTGTTTCTAATAATTCATTCATTCATTACCTTCCGCTTTATATTATATTAGGGTCTGCGATGTGGTTCCCCATGCCCATCCAGGGGAGAACGTTTTGGGCGCTGGGCAGATAAATCCAGGACAGGGCGCCAATCTATTGCTGGGCACACACTCACACAGACACGCACGCATACACACTCTATATGTTTCACTCGATCCATGTTTTTGTACTGTGGGAGAAAACCGGAGAACTCAGAGGAAACCCACGCAGACACATGGAGAACATGGAAACTCCACCCAGATGGGGATTCGAACCGGGAATCCCTAGTGCTGAGAGGCAAACGTGCTAACCACTAAGCCACCGTGCCGCCCTTCAAATAATTAAATAATTTCATCTAATAATTTTCTAACAAGACATTAAGTTTACGGGTGGCATGGTGGCTTAGTGGTTAGCACGTTCGCCTCTCAGCGCTAGGGATTCCCGGTTCGAATCCCCATCTGGGCGGAGTTTCCATGTTCTCCCCGTGTCCGCATGGGTTTCCTTCGGGTTCTCCGGTTTTCTCCACAGTCCAAAAACATGGATCAAGTCAATTAAGTTCTCCAAATTGCCCCATATAGTAGAGTGTGTATGTGTGCGTGTCTGTGTGAGTGAGTGTGTACCCAGTGATAGATTGGCGCCCTGTCCTGGGTGTATCTGCCCTGCGTCCCCCCCCACCCCACCCCCGCGACCCTAATATAGGATAAAGAGGAAGATAAAGTATGGATATGGATGGATGGACATTAAGTTATTAAGTTTACATTATCTTAATATGTTGTATTTTTACATTTAGCCCAACAATTCTGTGTTGGTAATCTGGTAAGTCATTTTTTAAATAGTTCAACTACAGCAGAGATCCTACCTGTCTTTGGTGTGAGTCCAGTTCCTGTAGCTACACCTGGTAGCACACCACGGCCACCAAATCCTGTTGGTGCCAACGTAAATGTAAAGTTTTAACATACTGTATCATAAAATATTTGAAAATGTTGCTACTCAGTACTGTAATTGATCAATTAAGATTTAGAAATCTGGGTGGCCTGGTGGCATTATGGTTAACAAGTCCACCTCTCAGCCATTGGGATCCAGGTTTGAACCCCAATCTGGGTGAATTTGGTTGGTTGTTTTCATATTCTTCCAGTGTCTTCAAAGGTTTTCTTCGGATCTCAGGATTCCTCCCACAGTCCAGCAGTGCCTGCTCTTAATTGCCCCATTTAAATTGTCCATGTATAGTGTGTGTCTCTGTGTAAGTCAGTGTGTGCCCAGCTATAGATTAATGCCCTGTCCTGGGTGCCCAGAGCCAGAAACCTGGCATGGGCATGTGAAATCTCTCCGCAATGAGATTTAGAGATCTATGTAAAACACACCTTGTCCTGGCAAAACACCTTGATATGCACCGGGTACTCCAACTCCTGCCAGAGAAACAAGTTTAATATGCAAAATTGTAAAATTCATGTCATACTAAAATATTGTAAAAATATAAAACATTTTTTTCAATAAATTTTGAAAAAAAAAAATACAATAACTGCAAAAACACATGAAAGTACAACAAAGCAACCCATTTTTACCTGGCACTGGTATCTTTCCTCTTTTTGAGGTTTTTCCTCCTGGGCTTACTCCTGGAAGTCCAGTTTGGGGAATCACACGACCTTAAAAAAGCAAAGTTACGAATATGAAACATTGACTTAAACACATATTTTTCAACTGTACATTTTAATAAAAATAAAATAAGATGATTTGTTGCAGCAGCATCAAGTAGGGACAAATAAAGATATATGTGTCCTTAACACACAGCTTTCTTCTCACCTGTTCCTTAAAAAAGGACTTGGTGATTTGATGGTAGTCATACCATTTTTAAAATGTTTTGAAAGTCTTGTTGTATTTTTTCAGCCCTAAGATTGTTCTTAGACCTTTCCAGATGCCACAAATTGTTCTGCTGCAGTTAATACTCCATTTTCTTTCTGTAGTTGTTATGGTCTGTCACGGAGGGGTGGTGCTCCCTGGGTAGCTCCGCCCCTTATCCAGTTGGTCTCCACGCCCCGGTATGCTTTGTTTATGACCTGGTTCTTGGTCACGTGTGTTTGTATATCCCTGTCTTGTGTTTTGTTATGGTCACGTGTTCTATGTAGTCTCCGGTTTGTTTTGGTCACATGGTGTGGGTTTGTCTTGTGTTCACGCCCCTGTAATTATGCACACCGGGTTCCCCGATCACTGTCCCTATTTAGGTTGCTCACTCCCGTCACTCTGGGCTAGATGGTCTTGGTTCGTGCACCTACCCTCGCTACGCCTCGTCCACTCTGGCTCACACCCCCTGTCTCTGGTTCTGGCCTCGTCCTGTTCTCGCCTGGTCCTGTTCTCGCCTCGTCCTGTTCTCACCTCGTCCTGTTCTCGCCTCATCCTGCTTCGCCTCGTCCTGTTCTCGCCTCGTCCTGTTCGCCTCGTCTTGTTGTTCTGTATTTATGTTTTTGTGTTACAGTTTATCGCCGACTCCCGTTGCCTGTGTAGCCACACTCCGCCCTGTGCGTACCGGCGGATTGGAACACGACCCCGCTGACGTCTGACGCCGACTACGCGGTGACGTCAGACCCCAGCTCTGCATCCCGTGTTTCGTCATTTAATGTTTGGTTTCCGAAGGACTGTGGAACTCTGTATGTGTGGCTGAAATAAATTTATTGTTGGCAACAAATCCCCGCTCCCGACTACGTCGTTCCGAGTAGCGGATCCACCTACTCCGACCCGTTCCTGGCGGAACCTTAACATTACCAACTAGCCAAGCATGGATCCCTCGGATGGACTCTTCTGTGGGGCGGAGCCGGCGTCTTCTTCTTTCACCGGATGGCCGGCCGACCCTCACGTTGATCATCTCTTCCGCCTCCAGGAGGATTTGGCGGGCACTATCGGGAAGCTTTCCTCCCAACTCAGGACTGTGCTCGCTTCTCTGCCCGCATCGCCTACAGCTGAAGGACCTGCGAGGGCGCCCACGCACTCCGTTTTCCAGGTACCGGATCTGTCTTCCTCATGGGCGATGTATTTTGACAGGGTGCCTGAGGAGCGGCGCGTGGGACTCGTGGAGCGGCGCATGTCTTTTGTGGAGCGGTCCGTGGGTCCGGTGGAACGGCCCGTAGTTCCGGTGGAATGGCCCGAGGCTCCGGTGGAGCGGCCCGAGGCTCCGGTGGAGCGGCCCGAGGTCCCGGTGGAGCGGCCCGAGGTTCCGGTGGAGCGGCCCGAGGTTCCGGTGGAGCGGCCCGTGGTTCCGGTGGAGCGGCCCGAGGCTCCGGTGGAACGGCACGAGGCTCCGGTGGAGCGGCCCGAGGTTCCGGTGGAGCGGCCCGATGTTTCGGTGGACTTGTTGCCCTCTGCGCCGTGTCAGTTGCCCTCTGCGCCGTGTCAGTTGCCCCCTGCGCCGTATCAGTTGCCCCCTGCGCCGTGTCAGTTGCCCCCTGTGCCGAGTCAGTTGCCCCCTGCTCCGAGTCAGTTGCCCCCTGCTGTCCCTTTAGCGCTAGAGCCTACTGCCGCCCTGAAAAGACCCCTGCGTTGCCGTCGCACCCAGGAACGGAGGTAGCTCCGCCCATTATCCAGTTGGTCTCCACGCCCCGGTATGCTTTGTTTATGTCCTGGTTCTTGGTCACGTGTGTTTGTATATCCCTGTCTTGTGTTTTGTTATGGTCACGTGTTCTACGTAGTCTCCGGTTTGTTTTGGACACATGGTGTGGGTTTGTCTTGTGTTCACGCCCCTGTAATTATGCACACCTGGTTCCCCGATCACTGTCCCTATTTAGGTTGCTCACTCCCGTCTCTCTTGGCTAGATGGTCTTGGTTCTCGCACCTACACTCGCTATGCCTCGTCCACTCTGGCTCACACCCCCTGTCTCTGGTTCTCGCCTCGTCCTGTTCTCGCCTCGTCCTGCTTCGCCTCGTCCTGTTCTCGCCTCGTCCTGTTCGCCTCGTCTTGTTGTTCTGTATTTATGTTTTTGTGTTACAGTTTATCACCAACTCCCGTTGCCTGTGTAGCCACACTCCGCCCTGTGCGTACCGGCGGATTGGAACACGACCCCGCTGACGTCTGACGCCGACTACGCGGTGACGTCAGACCCCAGCTCCGCAACCCCTGTGTTTCGTCATTTAATGTTTGGTTTCCGAAGGACTGTGGAACTCTGTATGTGTGGCTGAAATAAATTTATTGTTGGCAACAAATCCCGCCCCCGACTACGTCGTTCCGAGTAGCGGATCCACCTACTCCGACCGGTTTCTGGCGGAACCTTAACAGTAGTAGTCTTGTATTTCCCAACCTTCTTTATCAGCTCCTTCTCTACATTCCTTATTTGTGCCTTGTTTTCTGATTTAAAAGCCTTCTTCTTGTTGTTAAGAAAGACCTGTAAGTCATGTGTAACACACTAAATTGTCTATTTTATTGGGTAATTCCGTTCTAAGTCACATATTCAAAAACATGGATTTAAGGTGATTTGGCTTGTCTAAATTGGCCCTATCAAAATTGCCCCTATATAGTGGGTGTGTGGCATGTTGGCCCATTTCTATTTTTGGTTAGAGTTAGAATTAAATACATAATCTCCAACATTATGTTCCAAATGTATGTGCATTTTTTTAATAATCAATATATGGATATAAAATACTGCAAGTCAAACTCATTTGAAGTTCTTTGTTTTAACATGAATAATCCAAACTACAATATTTTAATATAATACAACTTATTAAGGTATTAAGGTTAAACATTTGGTATATTTTTTATATTTTTATTCATGATTGTTTTCTCAGACAAGGCATTGGTCAGTGATAACTCAATTATATTATGGTTTAGCTAAACTTCTAGCTTTAACTAGATCATATTATCCCCATCCATAAAAATTTGCACTGGCTTCTATTTAGGTTTTATACTGATTACATAATTTTACTAATAACATAAAAAGTACTACATGATCAGGCACCATAGTATTTGACTGAGCACAGTGAGTTGTACCATCTAACATGTAATTAAGTACCTTACAGGGCTTCTTAAATTTGGAATAGCCTTTCAGCCACAGTTTAGAATTTCAAAACACTATAAATCTTTAAAAGTAAATAAATACAATTATTTACCTTAAAATTATCTATATATATAGCTGCTCTTATTCTATAAAAGGCACGAACTATAGCCTTCAGGACAATCTTTGGGTCAACCTCCTTCAAAATTCGATCTATATTTTCAAAATTCTCTTTAACTTGTTCACTTTGCTCTAATGATGAATGCCACTTCATGAATCAAACTCACTGTGATGCTAACTCTGACTCCATATCGTTCACCACTGCTAAATGGTGAAACGATCTTCCCAGCACCACCCATAAGGCTAAGACATTTATGCTTGTGAAACATCTCAAAACACATCTCTTCCACAAGCACTTGCTATGAAAAAGCTAGATTGGAAAATGATCATGTTTGATTATACTACAGTGTAGCTGTTTCTTCCTTAACTACTGACTGTTGTTGTTCTCTTATTTGTAAGTTTCTTTGAATAAAAGTGTCTGATAAATGACTAAATATAAATTTAACTGTAAACCTTTAATAATTATTTTAATCATTAATCATTTCCATCATCTAAAATGACTTAATTAATGTAACTATTGTTTTGCTAATATTCTCGAATTCTGTTAGACTTGACACTTAAATATTTATTTATACATAATATGTTTAAATAAGGGCGGCACATTCGCATCTTAGTGCTAGGGATTCCCGGTTCGAATCCCCACCTGGGTGGAGTTTTCATGTTCTCCCCGTGTCTGCATGGGTTCTCTGGTTTCCTCCCACAGGCCAAAAACATGGCCTGGCCACTTAAGGAGGATGAGGAAGTTCAAGAAGTTATTTTTTCTACTTTAACCTCAGTTTGCTATTTGGGGGGTTTGGCATGGATTTGTACTAATGTAAAAAGTGCTCTAATAAATAAACTTAAATAAAAAAAAAAATGTTGCTTTACTTTACCTCCTTGCCCAGGACCTTTTGTTCCAGGACCTAAAATGTAAGCATTTTAGAAATTATTTTTTCTTTTTCACCACTAGCATGATACTTATTTATTTAAACAAGTACCAATGCCTGGTTGAAGTCCACCTCCTACTACTCCGTAGCCTGAAATAAAAATCACACAGGTTTATGTAAAGAGCAATATTGACATTTTCATGGTTAAAATTAATATCTCATATGGTATTTATATGACATAGCTGACCTGTTTTAGGAGGTTTTTGTGCCCCAAAGTACAATCCTCCTCCAGGATAGACTCCACCATTATATCCACCATAACCAGCTTAAAAAAATAAATGACAACAATTGAATAAAACTTGTTTTATTTATTTGTTTTATTAACTCATTGTGTATGACTGTGGGATTCTAAATTATTAAATAAGTATTATTAAATAATAATTATGAAAGTACAGTTATATATTTCAACATGAAATATGGCAGTTATTTTTGAGATATTGAGATTCTTAAGGTTCAGTTCCCTAAATGTGTCCCTGGGGGACTATCCGTTAATTTTCATCAAGATATATTTACCATGGGTCATTGTGAACACATGTAATATTTAGACTGTGTTCAAACGACAGCATACATTGTTTTTGTGAAATACATTACCACCAGGTCTAAAAATCCCTCCAGTACCCAGTCCACCAGCACCCAAGTTTCCATAACCTTACAAAAGATTAAAAAAAAAAAATAAAATATATATATATATATATATATATATATATATATATATATATATATATATATTTTTTTTAAACAGAATAACGTGCTGGCTAGATCAGTAAACAGTTTTTTTGTGTGGCACCACCCTGATATACTACAACGTTTGAGGACTTTGTGGGATTTGGTGATTCACCTGTGTGGCAACCGTCACATGATTTTGGTGCAACGCCGGTTCACAGCATGCCTTGTGGCTGCATTTGGTCTTAATGTTTATGTGTTTTCCTGTGTTGTTTGATAAGTGCAGGTTATGTTAATTATCTGTGAGCGTTTCGTCTTATGTGTGACTGTGACTTTGTGGGAGGAATCACCAGTTTGGATAATGCATTGTGTTTGGTGTTGTTCTGCCCCTGTGGCCATGTAAGTCAAGTGTTTGCTCCATGTGTGTTTCATTATGTTAATTGGAGGTATAATAAAAAGAGCATTTCCTGCGAAAATAGCAACCTATGGTTGAGTGTCTTCTTCATGGACGCCATAATTTGAAGCAGTAAGTGAGAAAGATTGAAGTCCAAGACCCTTAGTTCAATCATTATTGATCAGGAAGAAGAGACTTTAAGCTAATTGACTATATACAGTATGTCAAGACTATGTTTAATATCGACATGAAGATTGTTTACTTTTTCCACATGGCATTACTGCACAAATAAAATTATTTGCTATATATTTTACTGTTTACATATTACTGTATAGGTTTTATAGTTTATAGTAATAAAACAAGTGGAACAAGTTTTAAGCAAGATAAGCCAAGTATTGCTTAATCTGTCAACAAAACCTTTCAGTTTGAAAAAGGGCTGACTTTTAAGGCCTATCAACAAAAAAGAAATGTAACAAATGGGAAGAAAATTTAAACCATATTTGCTAGCTGTCATCTCAACTGATTATGTCTAGACAGGACCTCTGACTGCAGTAAATTCATCACAGTCAAGACCGAGAATCATTGATTATGATACTGTAAAATGTGACTATATGCAACAATTTGATCTGTAAAAACTGTGCTTGGGCTGGAGAGTATTATCATATAAATGATACTTTTGTCATGAATTCTGGAATAAATTACAATATTATCGGTGCAATTTCGTAAAAATTCAGCTCTTCTTTTGTTCAATAAGTCAGTGTTTTTTTGTTTGTTTTGTAAGGGTTTCAAGTCTTTGAGGTATTATCCCCAGCAGGATGAGCACCTCAGGATTGATGCTGTCTCATGACAAGGTGACAAGCCTTGAATGTTCGCACATTTTGTATATATTAATCGTAATGAACTTTATAGGCTTTTTTATAGGCTTTTCAGCTATCTTAATTGTCTGGGATTTATCAAGTAAAGGAATCTTCAGCTACATGAAACAGTAATCGAATCTGCATGGTCTGTTATTAATTAATAATGTTTAATGAAAAACTCCCCTGACTTCCCCATGTCACTTATCAAGCCTTCCTGTAGCATATTATGCATAGCACCATTAGATCAGATTTCTTTGATGGAACTGAAGCCAAGCCATGTGTTATGGGAATGTAGTAATGGCTGCATGCATTGTTTCAGTAAAAAGCTCTTGGTTCATCAAGTTTATTTGCTCTAGTCTCAAGTGAGGAGGATCAAAGTTTAGGACATAGCAAATATTTTATTGGGTAAAGTAAATGGATGAGTGTCTGTTGATTTCTATAAATTCATAATTATAAGTCACAAGTTACATTAGGGCGGCACGGTGGCTTAGTGGTTAGCACGTTCGCCTCTCAGCATTAGGGATTCCCGGTTTGAATCCCCATCTGGGTGGAGTTTCCTTCTACCCGTGTCTGCGTGGGTTTCCTCCGAGTTCTCAATTGAGTTCTCCAAATTGCCTCATATAGAGTGTGTCTGTGTGAGTGAGTGTGTGCCCAGCGATAGATTGGGGCCCTGTTCTGGGTGAATCTGCCCAGAACCTGAAACATTCTCCCATTGATGGGCATGGGGAACCCCACCACGACCTAATATAGGATAAAGCGGAAGATAATGAATGAAAGTTACATTAGACATAGCAGTGCAGTGATTAGTGCTTTTTAAAAAAAAATTTTTTTTTAAATCCACTGTTTCCTTTCTGGGTAAGATGGACACAGTTCATTCTTTATAGTGTTTGTGTATTCTGGACTTATTTTTGTGGATTTCCTCCCACAGTTCAAAACATGATAATAGGTAAATTGGCCATGCTAAATTGGCCATTAGTCTAAGAATGTGTGTGAATGTGTTTATCTGTGTGTTCTCTGAGATGCACTTGTAACCTGTCCAGGGTGTTTCTTTGCATTTTGTCCTAAGGCTTAATACAAAAAGAAAAGAACTGAGAATTAACTAAAAACTAATGTCATACATTTTTAATATTGTAACAAAATTGCAAACAGCTGTACAATAATATGATGCCACAATGTTTTTGCTTGGTGAAAAATTAGCAAAAGAATAAAATAATTATGTCCAGCATCAACATAATGACAGTCTACATTCAGTCTAAAATCATAAAAAATGCTCAGGCTTGTAGTATTTAAATGAAGCAATCTTCAATGTAAACAAACACCATACTGAGAAAATTACACAGGACAGCTTACATTTACCATTTTTTTACAGTGTCTGATTTTACAATTGTAAAATACAATTGTCCAGATGGTATCTGGTATGATTCACATAGCAGGCAGAGGGAGCCAAAGATAAGAAACCACGGTGTCTCTCTCTCTTGCTCTTTCTCTTTCTCTCTCTCTTTCTCTCTTTATCACTTGCTCCCTCTTTTCTCTCTCGCTGGCAGCTGTGGATGCTGCAGGATTTAATTTAAAAGAACTGAAAATTCCATGGCTATGGTCCATGTAACTGATGGCAGCCACTGTGAACCAACAATAAGGTTCTGGAATTTATTGGCACAGCTTTTCTGCAGATTGCAATTACTTGTATTACCCCGTATCCTTGGCAAGGCAACCAGAGAAAAAGAACACCTACAAAAAAATCAAATGATTCTTTCTTTTTCTATGGGGGGGGGGGGGGGGGGGGGGGGGGGGGGGGGGGGGGGGGGGGGGGGGGGGGGGGGGGGGGGGGGGGGGGGGGGGGGGGGGGGGGGGGGGGGGGGGGGGGATATATATATATATATATATATATATATATATATATATATATATATATATATTGTGTGACAATCAAAAACCTCTTTAATATGGTTTATCTTTTAGGTTGATCAATTATGGATACTCAAATGGCATAAAACAGATTGGCCTGTTTAACTTATTTTGCATTGTGGAGACAT
The DNA here is from genome assembly GCA_019802435.1 of Corydoras maculifer. Taxonomy (NCBI): domain Eukaryota; kingdom Metazoa; phylum Chordata; class Actinopteri; order Siluriformes; family Callichthyidae; genus Corydoras; species Corydoras maculifer. The sequence continues at coordinate 79,283 of JAFMOD010000853.1, read as the reverse complement.
TTACATTTACTAAACCAACAGGGCAGTTATTTCTGTTTATTTCTAAAACTTAGAATATACAATATGAAATGAAGACTAGCATAGTTTGTTTATACAAAAACAACTTTTTCAAAAAAGTTTCATAACAAAAATATTTTGTACCACATCTGCGGGCAAAAAGAAAAATGTAAATATTTAAATAGAAATGCATGCATTATGATGAGACCCTAATATAGGACAAAGCGGAAGATAATGAATGAACAATTACAGAGTAGTTGGTCACATTTATAATATGTATTTCACAAATAATGGTGACTGTTTTTATATTTGTACTTTGTTTTTTCTTATGTTTTTGCCTTTCTATTGCTAAGAATAGTGAACTTGGCTTAAATTTAAAATAAAAAAGTGCAGCTTTTTGGCTCGACTAAATTTTCTTCTTCCACTTTCTTCACAAAAGAATATTTTCATGAGACAGGTAAAGTCTGCTTATAAGCAAGACTCTTTTAGAATCCCTCATGATATTTTGCACTAAGCCTGGCAATGCTCAAGGTGTTGAGAACAAATATTTCTCATTTACAAGTGTCTGTAAAACAGTCTATTGCCATTACATGCATTAAACGAATGGACTCTTCAGCCATACATTTGAGTCTGACACAACATTTTTTACCACTGCTGAATTTCCTACTCATGACCTCATCGGCAATATTATACATATAAGTATTGCTCAAGGTTCTGATATATTTATAGTCATTAAATGTAATTCATTTACAATTATTTACAATTATTACTTAATCATAAATATAACCAAGAGTCAAAAGGAAATACTAAGGGACTTGAATTTAACAATTTGACATTAAAAAGATACATTTTGGTTGTAAAGAAAAGCCTGCATTTCTTATGATGTGCTAATATGTTCATACTGTAAATAACACAGGCTAAAAATAATTAGAAAATTAGTTTTACTACCAAAATAACATGTTAAGGCCTCATTACTTCATTTGGAATCAAACACTGTACACATGGGCTGTACTGTGCATACTGGCATAAGGTGTGGCCACAAATGTGTTTTTTAAAATCTGAGATATTGCACGAGTCATACATCAGAAACATGTCAATAACGTAGCCAACTTAAGTCATACGCTTAGTTGTGAAATGTCCAGATGGTTCACAGATGTATCCAGCCATTGTAAGCCAAACAGTCTTCTGATAAATCAGACTTGAGGAATGATACAGCAAAAAATACTTGAGACTTATTTCTTTTATTCATGCCCCTCAGTCAATGAGTATTGACTGTATTCCATGTAAGTGTCTGGTTTATTTCCTCCCTCTCTCTCTTTTACTCTCTCTCTCATACTCTGTGCGTGAGAGCGCTCAACATTTTTTTCTGATTCTGATTAAGCTGATTTCTCCCAGTTCTTTTGTGTGTACAGCGTGTTTTGCTGTGAGTGTGTGTGTGTGTTAAAGTGTGTGAGTGGTGTAGTTGCATGAGCTTCTGCTGTCATAGGGTAGCTGGAGTATGGCGGCTCCATACAGCGACGCTGTGTATGAAGGGCTCACTCGAAGGCACGCCGTGAAGGCGGAGTGCAGGGCCGGCGTGGAGGAGTGCTGTCTGGCAGCGGAGGAGGTGGTGGGACACAGCAATCTGCTCGCTGCGTCCCCCAGTGAACCGATTGGTCGTTATACTCGCTAAAACGATCGAAATCGCGAACGATCTAATGAAGAAGGGAATCGTTTTAAATGGACAGTTGACTGCGGTACTCCATCCAAAAATATCATCTTGTCCAACGTGCCCCCGTTTTTAAAAAACTGATTGTTTAGGAACTACCCTGTTTTGGAAAAATTTTATTAAAAAGTTTCTAATCAGTCAGAGAATGAAGCACATGATTTCTTATAGGAGAGATGTCTACATGGTGTTAAAGGACAGGGAGGAGCTCAAACTGGCCATAAAGTTTAAAGTACATGGTTTCGATTATGCTGTGAGCTCAAACACCAATATGAAATGCTTCAGGTGTGGACAGGTAGGACATCTTATTCGAGATTGTCCAAAAAGTGCTGAAACGAACCCCAAAATACCAGAAAACCCCAAAAAGATACTGCTAGACCTGCTGTGGTCATTCCCCCTGCGGCTGCTGCATGTTCAATGGTGGAGGAAATGGCTCCTGCCCCAGAGTGCGAGGTGGACAAGGCAGACATATCCACAGAAGGTGACGGTGTAGAGAGTGAACAGGCACATGAGATGTGTTTAATACCTGCACCAGAAATAGAGGAGCCAAGTGTAGAGCCAAGGGTGAATGAAAGGCACAAGGTGGTAGAACCAGGACAAAATGAAGAGACGAGAGTACACTCCATTATGCACAGTAAAAGAAAGAAGCGGGGGCACAGAAACGAAACCAAACAGGTCAAAAGGAATGTTAACACACAGAAAGACGAGGATCCAGACAGTGATGGCTCTGAGTCTGGTTGGTCTGTATGCTCTCAAGATAAGAAGCTCCCAATGCAGTACACTGCAGAGGAAATTAGCAAGTCCCTTAGCATCACTAAAGGTCAGAAAGTTGCAAAGGTAGAGTTTTTACACTTTAAAATACTGACCAAACTGCACAAAATCCACAGTGATAACTCGTATTATACTGTCCTTATTTTTTTCGAAATGAGTGACGTAAAGATTAAATGTAAATGGGGCAAGAGATAGTAAGAAGAGTGTTGTTGGAAGGTTGGAAGATTGGAAGGTGCTTGCAGTTTTAAGTCACCTCTCTACCACAAGTGGTGGAGTGGGTGTTTTTTTTTTCTAATAATTTTAAACTCTTACATGGTGGAGGAGGTTTTACCTGATTTTCTAAAGGTAAAATCTTGCTTTGAAGACCACAGTTTTGTTTATATGTATCTGTGTTTACGCCCTGACTGCAGCAACAGAGAGAATGATGTTTTTAAACTCTTTTAGCACTGTGATTTATAACTGTGATTTTAATTCTGGGTGGTGATTTTAACTGCACTGCTGACGATCTGGACGGAAACCACATGGAACAACACACCGCTTCCCGCAGGCGGCTGTGTGAGTTCATTGAGAACCATGATCTGTGTGACGTATGGTGAAATGTACACGGTAATCAGAGACAGTACACATGGGCTCACTCTGTAGATAATACACTCTCTTTAGCCAGACTTAAACGGTTTTATTTTTTTAAACATCATTTATCCACTTTTATACAGTGTTTTATATATCCTGTTAGTTTAGATCATTGTATGGTTCGATGTGTGATCAGAAAAGCTCAGGTAAAGCCCCGGAGTGCATACTGGCATTTTAATACAGTGCTTTTAAATGATGTTCATATTAAAAAAGTGGTTTATTTATTTTTGAAAGGTTTTTAAGACACAGAAAATTTTTAAATCATTACAGCAGAGGTGGGACATGGCTAAAATACAGATTAAAATGTTTTGCCAACAGTGCACTTGAAATGTCACAAGTGCCAGGACTCTAAAAGAGCTAGAGTCTGAGATCACTAAACTGCAGACTGTAGCACAGACCACAGGAGATCAACAGCACATAAACGCTCTTAAAACTAAAAAGATCTCCTTTAACAACCTGCTGGGTGTCACAACACAGGGGGCATTGGTCTGCTCACGTTTCCAGAATGTGACTGAAACGGATGCTCCTTCTAAGTTCTTCTTTGGTCTCGAGTGTAAAAATGGACAGAAAAGGTTAATGCATGCCATGCGAACAGAATCAGGGGATCTCTTCTTTGAGCTATCTGAAATACGCCGGCAGACAATCAACTTCTTTTTAAAGCTATACGAGTGTGAGCAGGTCGAGGCACAGGAGGTGCAGAGGGGCTTTCTGTAGATGCAGGCCAGGGTCAACGTGGAGTCTGCCACAGCACTCGATGCTGAACTCTCCATGGAAGAGGTTCAGGAAGCCCTGCACAGGATGGACAATGGCAGATCTCCTGGAATCGATGGTCTCCCTGTTGAATTCTACAAGGCGTTCTGGTCAGTGTTGGGTGAGGACGTGCTGTATGTGCTGAAGGAAAGCATAATTGAAGGGAAGCTCCTTGTGAGTTGTCGGACAGCCGTCCTCACACTGTTACCAAAGAAGGGAGACTTGACAGAGGTAAAGAACTGGTGCCTGGTGGCATTACTGTGTACAGACTGTAAGCTGCTTCCAAAAACATTAGCCTCAAGACTGGTGAAGGGGATGGAGCAGATAGTTCACATTGACCAGAAATAATACAGTATGTGCCTGGTAGTTCCATTTTTGATCATTTTTGAAATGCTGTAATTGAAAACTGGTCTCATATTCCTAGATCAGGAAAAGACCTTCGACAGAGTAGAACATAAGTTCATGTGGAAGGTCCAGTTTTAACCATGGTTTTATAAAAATGGTAAAGGTGCTGTACAGTGACATTAGGAGGGTACTGAAAGGTAACGGTGGTATATGTACTCCATTTTAAGTACAGCAAGGTATAAGACAAAACATTATAGTGTTTTATTTGTCAAAGTGAACTGGAGAAAAAGTGAGACAGTTTTAATTGGGGAGTGGAATGGTGGGGGACCTGCACTTTCTCATGGACTGTCAATGTCCAATGTCATGGTTTTAAATACCTTGGACTTTACTTAGGAGGCACCGAGTGTGAAAATATGAACTGGGAGAGCATTATTGAAAAAGTAAAAAGACGTATTGACATGACTAGTACCTCAGATGTTGTATCCGGGATGGGTACTAGTCATTAATAACCTCGCTGCTTCTTTCCTGTGGAACAAATTAATGTGTGTAGATCTCCCACCTTCCTCAGACTGTCCTCTACCTGCCAAAAGAGAAAGGAGGACAAGGACTGGTTCACCTGGCCAGCAGGACCACTGCTTTCAGGCTGCAGTACCTACAAAGACTCCTCTTTGGCCCCAAGGATCTTGTATGGAGAGCAGTGGCATACAGGATTCTACAAACCATGAGTGGACTGGGTCTGGACAGAACATTGCTTTTAATGAACCCTAGCGATCTGAACACCACCAGCTTGCCTGTTTTTTATTGTGCACTTTTTTAAGATTTTAGGTTTTTATAATATGACCATAAATTTGCCCCTGCACTGGCTCTTTAAGGAACCCCTTTGTTTGGAACTCGATTTGACATCCTGGAAAGTCCTCTACAGAGCTAATGTACTGGTTCTCGACAAGAAAAACCTTGAGAACAGAACTGACACACCCTGGAGAGAGGTATTAGGCATTGGTGGTGATGTAAGACCAGAGTGGAAAGTTTTAGGTACGTCAAAACACAGAAGTTCAAGTGTCAACTGATGAATTTTATTTTAGGACAAAGCAAAATGGCAATATACATCAGCAGAAAAAACAAAGTTGAACAAACTGCAGACACTGATGTTGTTAGGACATTCTGCGGATTTGTCAAATCCAGAATTTTAATAGATTTATTTTTATTAATGTATGAATGTCTTTAACCCTTTTAAATCAGTATGGTGCTGTGGGGGACGGCACGGTGACTTAGTGTTTAGCATGTTCGCTAGGTTCCCGGTTCGAATCCCAATCTGGGTAGAGTTTCTATGTTCTCCAAGTGTCTGCGTGGGTTTCCTCCGGTATCCTCTGTCAAAAATTTTAAATTTCTTATACATAATGAGAGTCCCAATATGGCCGAAAGACAAACAAAGGACCTCTGATTTTGCCGCCACTGGGAAAATTCTGGGCTGGGATTGGCTGATTTAGAACCTAGGGGGGTAATCTGCAATTGGCTTAGTCAGTTAAGGGGCACTAGACGTAACAATATATACCCAGGTATCCCTTGAGTAGGCTCTCTCTCACTCAGACCTGAAGGCGTACTTAGCACCTGAAAGCTGAATGGGCAGACCGCTGGCCAGCGTTACTTCCTGACGGTATTCAGAAAGGATTCTCTTTGTTCTCAATAAACCAGTTGAGAACGGCCATCTTGCATCGGCGTGTTCTTTTGCCTTTCCAAAAATCAAAAAGATCCTAACACCTCCCACTGTTCAAGAACATGAATCAAGGTCAATTGAATTCTCCAAATTGCCCCATGTAGAGTGTGTTTGTGAGTGTGTCTGTGTGAGTGAGTGTGTGCCCAGCAATGGATTGGCGCCCTGTCCTGGGTGTATCTGCCCAGCGCCTGAAACGTTCTCTCCTGGACGGGCATGGGGAAACCCCCCCCCCCCTGTGACCCTAGTGGCAAACCTTTTTTTTGCTGCTTTACTTTCATTCATTTCATTCATTTATTATCTCCCGCTTTATCCTCTAGTAGGGTCGCGTTGGGGTTCCCCATGCCCATCCAGTGGAGAATGTTTCGGGCGCTGGGCAGATAGACCTAGGACAGGGTGCCAATCCATCGCTGGGCACACACTCATTTACACACACACACACTATATGGGGCAATTTGGAGAATTTAATTGACTTGATCCATGTTTTTGGACTGTGGGAGGAAACCGGAGAACCCGGAGGAAACCCACGCGGACACAGGGAAAACATGAAAACTCCAGCCAGATGGGGATTCGAACCGGGAATCCCTAGCGCTGAGAGGCGAACGTGCTAACCACTAAGCCACCGTGCCGCAGTTTTCTTTTTTATTATATATATTTTTTTATGAAAATGATGTTGCAAGTACTTTTACATCCATTGTATTTTGATACATTATGTTTTTCAAATTAGTTTTTAATCCTGACATTATGATTTTTAATCATACCACACTATGATTTTCAATACTGATGACACATGGTTTTATATAAATATTAGAAAAAATGCCAGCTGCAGATGTTTGCAAATGTTCATGTTTGAAACATTCTGTAATGAAATGGGAAGGACCAAGTCCAAGGCTGTACTGTAGATAGGATGAGAAATAGTATATAATGCAGAAGACACTGGTACATTAAACCCCCCCTCAAAAAATCTGACAAGATCCACATTGGGAATAGCTCGACTGAAAACTGCAAGCTGTCAGCACACAAAATGAAAAGGTAAGGGCCAATGCAAAGATATCACAGGGTGGGAAGGTGGGAAAAAACCTGTTTCAAACACAGAGAAAAAAAATATATATATTCCCCTGGTGCCCCAGTGCAGATGTTCATGCACATGGTTGGAACATTCTTTTATGAAATGGGAATAACCGAGTACAAGTTTAAAGATGAAATGAGAAGTAGTCTTTAATGCAAAAGACTTTAGGATAAACATACATAAAAAGTTTTATTCATTTAATCTAAGTTACGGTTATGTCATATGAGGCTGTCATAGGCTGACATATGACTCAAACAAAATAGACACACACAAAATTTGGACAAAAAGAGTGTCTTGAAGGTGGTGTGGTGGATTTATGACAATAATACAAATGACATTTTCACAATCAGAAATGATTAAAAAGTTGGTCTCTTGTAACTTATATTAATAATTGCAACTTAGATCCATATAACTTAGTTGCATTAAATTCTAAAATTAGGATATTGCATGATTACTTCTACTTTGCCAGTAAATAATTTGAAAGTCTTATTATATACTTTTTAAGATTCCCAATAGTCATTTTTACTAGAGTCATATTTTTCCATCTGCCTTTTTGCCCCTTGGTAAATAGTTAACATGAGGTGGGCCATGATGAAGGACAAAAAAGGGCGCTGAGTACAGCTGGCAGTGATTTAAATGGCAGTACTAATGCACATGGGAATCACAGTTACAATTTTGATACCAGGTATGCTGAGGAAAGGTAAATCCAAGTGTCGCACAGCAGGAGCGGAGCAGTTAGTTTCGTTAACAGTAAAACCATGCTGCTATTTGGAAAAATGGATGCTAGTCAGTGACATGGACCAATGGAAAATACAACATGAAAAATAAAGGAAGCATGCAATAAGTGCTTACAAATAACTGGAGGCTGATGTTAAACAGCATCTATTGGGACCACCTACGATACCCATGAACTCAAAAGAGCTAAACAAGCAGGAGGCATGAGGGGGCTTCTGCTATGAGCTGAGTGGCTTATTCAGTTAACCAATGGGAAACACTGACCATTCAGTAAAACTGAAAATAAAGTGCAAAATAGATTGTGGTGCAACCTGGGAGCCAAGTTTGACACACCCCTAAACAGTAATAATGTGAAAGCAATTACAACATGACCACAGGCAGAGTGCAAGGAATTATGGACTGAACAGGTACAACAAAAACAGCTCTGAAACATACTGAAAGGATTTAAGATATATTAGCACTCACTGGGGGCAGGGCTTCCTCAGGGCTCTATACTTGGTCCTTTCCTCTTTTCATTATACATGACATCACTGGGCACAGTCATTCAGACACATTGTTTCTCTTACCACTGCTATGCTTCATTTGTCTTTTTTCCCTGATGACACCACAATCTCTAATCGATTATCTGCCGATTCACCGACTTATCTGTTTGGATGAAGGCCCGTCATCTCAAATTAAATTTGGTAAAAAACAGAGCTTCTCATAATTCCAGCTAAACACTCAATCCATCATGACCTGACCTTCCAAATTGACCGCTCCACAATCTCTCCAACCGATTCGGTCCGCAATCTTGGTTTCACAATTGACTCCAATCTTAAACTCTCTGATCATGTTACTAAAACTGCCCGTTCCTGCAGATTCCTTCTTTAACATCAACAAGATCAGACCCTTCTTGACTGAACATGCTACTCAGCTGTTAGTTCAAGCCCTCATCCTATCCCAGCTTGATTATTGTAATGTGTTGCTTGCCAATCTCCTAGCTTCTACTATCTGGCTTCTACAACTAATTCAGAACTCTGCAGCCTGACTTGTATTCAACCCGCCCAAGTGAACTCATGTCATTCCACTATTTATTTCACTCCATTGGCTCCCTCACAGAGGAGCTAATTCTCACTCAGTGGCATTCACCACTGCAAAATGGTGGAGAGATCTTCCCAAAACTGTCCGTAAGGCAGAGCTTCTTGGCATTTTTAAGAAACTACTGAAGACGCATATTTTTAACAAACACCTGTTGTACAAAAAAAAAGGAAGGGGGGGAGGGGTGCAGGATCAGATAACGATCACATTTGATAATTCTCCAGTGTAGCTGGTTTTCTTCATAACTACTGACTTGTAGTGTTCTCATGTGTATGTCACCTTGGATAAAAGCATCTGCTTAATAACTAAATGTTAATGTAAGAAAAATTAAGGACTGCTCCAATTGTACTGGCAGCACCTTCCATGGCCAAAGAATCAGATCACATAGCTTGAGCAATCATATACAACTTATGCTGTTATTATAAAACCTTCCAACAGTCCTTTAAAAGTTTATGACTTTTGGAGTCTGCAATATCTGCCTCTTTTAGTTATGCTGCTCTAGTCGGTGATGTCGAGTCACATGCTGCACTGTGTCAATCAATTACTTATTACTTAAATGCTGTGCTTTATTATTAGCTTGCTACTGCTTTTCTTTTCTGTTTCTTTTGAGGTGTGGCCGGTTTCCTGGAGGTGTAGTCAGACCTTCATCTATGGCTCTGCCAAAGCACTGCGGCTATGACGAATACTGGATGGAACCTGGATATTAATTGGACTGGCGGTCCTGCAGGACCAGCTTAATGGACTTACATATAATTTTCCAGTTGTTAGAGTTTTTCCATTTGTTAAATATAGTCACCCAATCTTGACACAAATTGTATAATAGTATCCTACACTGTTGATGCTGCCCGTCCGCTCAAGGAGGATGAGTCCTCCACTGAGTCTTGGTCCTCCCAAGGTTTCTTCCTTAAAATAACAACATAACAGGGAGTTTTTTCTTGCCACTGTTGCTTCGGCTTGCTCTTTGGGGGTTTAAAGGCTTTTCATTCTGTAAAGCTGCTTTGTGACAATGTTCCTTTATAAAAAGCAGTATATAAATAAATTACTTGAACTTGAACTGAAACACCGCGACCCTAATAGAGGATAAAGCGGGAGATAATGAATGAATGAACTTAAACATTTAACATTTTATTGAACATATATTTAGATTCAGATCAAAAACATGATGCAATAATAAGGTCATTCCAAAGAAACACTAAAATAATAATAATTAAAAAAAACATTGTGGAAACAAAGTAAATGTCACTTTTATTGAGAAAATATGAAAAATATGGAATCACTGAATTCTAAGGAAAAAAGTATGGAATCACTCAAATTGGAGGTAGAAAATAAGGACACATCCCTTCAAATTCCTTTCCCTAAATAGACACCTGCTTCAGATTGCATCTGTTCGTTAGTCTGCAGTTAAAAACACCTACAGTCATGAAACCTTGGAGGGCTGCTGGACAAAGTGGAGTAGCAAGAACAAATGCTTCAACAAGAGAAATGACTCTTGAAACAAAATTGAGGATTGTGAAACTTCTTGAAGGAGGCAACTTTTCACGCATGGTTGTTAAATATGTGGGCTGTTCAGAGTCAGCTGTATCCAAAATATGGACCAAATACAAACTGTATGGAATGGTGCACCAGGGGCGCTCTTCCCGCCTTGCAGCTAGAGGGCGCCGAGGGCACCTTATCTCCAAAGGGACCCCCCCCCCCCCTTTCTCCGCGAGAATTTATTTATTTATTTATTTATTTATTTATTTATTCTCCTTCATGGTCGCTTCCCCCTTTTGCGCGACCGTTGGGGTGGGGGTATGTCACAGGCTGCCTGGGGCACCTGTCCCTCATTTAATGGACTCATTGTCTCCGTTGGGTGATTGGTTTATTTTGTGCACGTGACTGGGTGTCTTTTGTATTTAGTTTCCGTATTCCCTCTCCCCCGTGCACGTCTTTGTTTGTGGTTTAACCCAGGTGTTAGTCGCGTTTGTTTTTTTCTCCCTCTTCTGTTGGTGTCTCTACACCATTTTAATTAATAAATCCTGTTTTGTTTTTATGCCCGGTGTTTCTGAACTCAACCTCGGCGCTGCGCAGTATCCCCGCGCAGGCTTTTATCCGTGGGAGTGTTTTGTCCGACGGACCGCCGTACGCATTTTCCCCTTCGTAGCTGATTCCCGGGAAATGCTCACAAGGCGCAAGCGGCGTACGCATTCCCTCCCGCGTAGCCGATCTCCCGGGGAAGAACAAGTGAGCTTCTAACAGTGATGTATTTTGAATGTTCTTTTGTTTATCTGTTTTTCATGATTCCATTTTTTTTCCTCAGAATTGAGTGATTGCATATTTTTTTTCCTGTGCTTGGTCAATAAAAGTAACATTCACTGACTTCCATGATGTTTTCTCTTCATTTCTTTCAGTGTTCCTGAAAGCCAACAAGTTGCACTTTGGAATGACCTGATTATTGTATCATGTTTTTGATCTGAGTTTGTTCTACAGAATGAAATGTCTGAAGGCGTGCTCATCCAAGATTGGTGAATCCATACTTTTTGCTATGGGTTGTAAAAAGAAAACAGCATTCAAGTTTGTGGCAGCGACATTCAAGCACCTTAGGGAAGAAAACTGTTGGGCATGCCTTATGACAAATGTGTCACTAATCTTGATGATATGCTGAGGAATACGTTGTGGTAGTAGATGGAATATTAAAGCTTTAGCCCAGGAAATGTAACAGCTTTAGTGCCATGTGAACTTCCTTGGGCACATCATGACCAAGACCTTGAATATGGACAACACCAGTGGAAGATGTAGCCATGAGACACTGACTTATAACAAGCAACATTGAACGGCTGCAAAGCTTACTCATTTTAACTTTATAATATCTGGCCTGGGGTGGCACGGTGGCATAGTGGTTAGCCCGTTCGCCTTTCAGTGCTAGGGATTCCTGGTTCGAATCCCAATCTGGGTGGAGTTTCTATGTTCTCCCCGTGTCTGTGTGGGTTTCCTCCCATTGTCCAAAAACATGGTTGAAGGTCAACTGAATTCTCCAAATTGCCCCATGTAGAGTGTGTTTGTGTGAGTAAGTGAGTGTGCACAGCAATAGATTGGTGTCCTGTCCTGGGTGTATCTGCCCAGTAGAGGATAAAGCTGGAGATAATGGATGGATGGAATATCTGGCCTTCAAATGTAGCTTTGCTGAGATCATGGAATTGTTGCACAAAATCACTGCAAAAGGAGTGGATGGTATTTATTGTACCAATTTCTTTGGTGCTGGAGAAGACACACCTCTTGTTGTCTTAAGAGCAGGTTTTGCATGTTTGCAAACAGATTTAGTTCTACCTTGTCATGCCAACATAATACAACACCACATTTTTCTCCTAGTTGTTACTGTGAAGCCACGCCTTTAGTTCCTTTTAAAATAAAAGAATGTTCTGAATAAAATTGTGAATATGAATAGGGATAATCCAGTCATTCCACAGGAATGGAGTTAAATGTTTGAATTTGATGCCTATTACATCACTTGTGTTCTGAAACAGCAGTGGTTGGCTTGATTATAGGTGGGGGTAAAGATAATAATTGTTACAGTTTTACAAGTTTAATATTTGCTGTATATGCAAGCTGTTTTGCAAGCTGTCTATTTCCATGATCTATGATTTATGACACACCACACATTTTTAATGGAACGCAGGCCTGTCAAGCACACACACTTAATGTCTATAAAGCCAAACTGTTGTAACTAAAGAAAGAAGAAAGTAACTTCTGAAAGAAGATTGTTATTATCCTGTTTGTAGGATTCTAACATCATTATCATATTTAATTGCTGTTTTTGGAACAAAAGATAATTCAATGTACTTAAATAATTGAGTAATTGACAACCAACAGCAACAAAATTCATGACATGGTTGTTGGGTGTAATCAATTAATTTAATAGCTATGTAGAGTTCTATTACTGAGGTCATTTAACCTATAAGGAAACATATTTCAATTATTTAAGGAAGGCAGGCACATGTTGTATTTGCTGGTGCTCCTGCTTAGTGAGTAATGGGTTGGTCCAGATATTGTACCGAAAAATAAAGAACTCTGATCAAGAAGTTAATAGGAGAGGAGAAAGCATAAATGCAGAAAATAATTGGCTGCCCGGCTAAAATGATCTTAAATGCTTTAAATGGAAAAAAAAACCCATAACACATGGTAAAAAATATACCACTATTCGCTTAGATCATAGAATAACAAGAATGGCAAAGGAGCATCCAATGATTAGCAAGGTAAACAATGAAGATCTTCAGTTACCTGTGAGTATGAATACGTGTAAGAAAATGACTATGTGAAGCCTAACACTAACTGCTCTTAAAGTACTATTGCTGAAAAAAAATGTGTTGAAAAGGTTGCAACACATTGACTGGCCTGAGAGGTGGTGGAACAGTGTATGGACAGTTAAGAGTAGGATTGTTCCTATTGGGTCTATATGCCAAAGACAGTTTGTGAGATGATCCAACACTGAAATTAAGTCACAGTACACTGAGGACTGTAAAGACTGTAAAACACAGAGGTGCAAATATAATGGTTTATTTTTCATACTGTGGAGTCGACCCATTACCCGCCGAGCAGGCACCATGAACCAGTACCGGAAAAGGTCATGTTATCTTATGCTTATGGGTGTTTCCCAAACACACCAACAAGCAGGCAACATTCTGGTTCCTGACCAAGCAAAACCCAAGAATGGAGAAGAAATGTAGCCCAGTCACCTTTGGCTATTTGCAGGTGTATCATGTCAAACCGATGTAAAGCAGTTAATCTAAATAAAGGTTATACAACTAAATTTTAGTTCAGTTATGAACAGAAAAGCTAAATCTATAACTTTTAGTCTATACTGTAAATATATGAGTTTGTAAATAAAAATGAAAACACATTTACATTTTTTCCCAGCTCATTATTCCTATTTTTTCATTCTTCATTTCTTCACTTGCACTGTGGTAAGAGTAAAATGAGACCTGGCATTTGTTTTGGTTTGCAGGACCAAGTGCAATTGCGTGGTTTGCTGGTTGGTAACATATCCAGATATTATTTAAAATAAACATAATAAATGCAATAAAAATGAGATAAACTACAGTGGGTTGCAAAAGTATTCATACCCCTTGAACTTTGCCATATTTTGTCACATTACAACCACAAACATAAATATATTTCACTGGAATTTAATGTGAAAGACCAACACAAAGTGGTATACAATTGTGAAGTGGAATGAAAGTTATACATGAATCAACAATTTTTTTACAAATAAAAAACTGAAAAGTGCGATGTGCAAAATTATTCAGCCCCC
>JAFMOD010000853.1:47538-57880 GCA_019802435.1 Corydoras maculifer | reverse complement strand
TTTTTTTTTTTTTGGACTTCATTACCTCGAATTGTTGGAGCTGTTGGGGATTGGGTTTTTTTTTGGACTTTTTTGATATATACAGTTTTTTTTTCTAAGCTTTATCTATTGTTGCTCTGGACTTGATACCATTGTTGCTCTGGATGATACTGAGTAAAGTCTATAATGTGTAATCTTTAAAGTATACTGGCACTTGCATTATTCATACTTACCTAATTTGTCCTCAGGCTTCTAATAGTAACAGCCAAGTTGGTCGGATTGGTAAAAACTAACTAAAAGAGAAACAACAGTGCTAGGCGTGCAGAATATAACACATATGGCAATAGAGAAACAGAGCTAAGCACACAGAATCTGGCAACTGTGAAACAACAGCGCTAGTCGCACAGAAACGAGCCTATAGGGAAATGGAGAAATAACAGCGCTAGGTGCACAAAAACTAAGCAATACAAAAACAACTGCTCAAGGCGCGCAGAAACTAACGAATCTGGAAACCAAGAAACAGTGCTAAGCATGCCGTGGCTGCCGAGGAAAAATCTACAGAACCTGTACCAAAACTATGGGCTACACTAGCCAACTAAAGACCAACGGCTAAAAGGGAGAAGGGAAGTGTGAAGGCACATGGCGACGGAACCTATACCGAGGCAGACAACCACCGGAAGGACCGCGAAGCTGACATAATCTACACAATAAAACACAAATGACAACCCACACGGAGGCACAAACCAAAGAAGAAAAAAAAACAGAACAAAAACAGGTGGCAGGCTTGACACCTGTGCTCTGCATGGAAGGAATAATGTAGAAGCCCAGAATTAAAATTTTGTGTGTTTAAACCTTTATCCATCCATCCATTATCTTCCGCTTTATCTTCTATTAGGGTCACGGTGGGTTCCCCATGCCCATCCAGGGAAGAACATTTCGGGCACTGGGCAGATAAACCCAGGACAGGGTGCCAATCTATTGCTGCACACACTCACTCACACAGACACACTCTATATGGGGCAATTTGGAGAATTTAATTGACTTCATCCATGTTTTTGGACTGTGGGAGAAAACGGGAGAACCCGGAGGAAACCCACGCAGACACGGGGAGAACATGGAAACTTCACCCAGGTTGGGATTCGAACTGGGCATCCCTAGCGCTGAGAGGCGAACGTGCTAACCACTAAGCCACCGTGCAGCCCTGTTTAAAAATTCATTTTAGAAAAATAAAGCCATTTTGTTTGCACCATTCCCTTTTTCCTGGTGTCACACCCACAAACGCATTATAATAATGTTAATAACCTCTGGGTTCTCCAGATTCCTCTCACAGTCCAGAAACAAGAATTTAAGATAAATTGTCTGTCCTAAAATTGCCCCTTAATAGTCTGTTTGTGTGTGTGAGTGAGTGTGTACCCAGAGATACATTAATCCAAGTAAAGGATGAAGCAGAAGATAATGAATGATTGATTAAAGAAACATAAATCCATGACAATAAACAAAAAATTGGACACAGGAATGTGGGTTAAAAAAAAACAGCTAGAGGTTATGAGTGGGTAAAGTTCTAAATTACCTAGAGGTTCTAGAGGACCTAGTGATGAATTTGTTTTGGTCTAAAAGGCATTACTAAACCTGTCTGTGGCCAATGCTCATGCATTTATCCTAAATGGTTGACAAACTCATTTTATTATTTATCAACAAATGAAACATTGTGAATGCAGCCAACTTCTTTCATCATTTTTATGTAAGTTGTAATGTAAAAGCAAATGGCATGCTTGTAATACATTTGCATTGCTCTTACTATTCAAAAATTTGTTTCAGTACTGAGCTTGTTTGACACAATATTATACAGACAAGCTGTGATATTAAGTTCTTTTACATCAGTGATGTCCTATCATGTAGTGGCCTGACATATATAAGGGGCACAATATATATTTAAACATCCAAGCATTTGGCTTATAAATTGTCAAATCTATTTTTGTGTCAAATCTATGTTTTTGATGGGATATAAAAGGCATAAATTAATGTGACAAAATTATTTATTATTTTTTATCTGTGCTAGGATTTTGGAATTCCTGTACAACTCTTGCCAACAGGCCAGAAGCCTGGCAGAACAAGGTATTGGGAGCCTCTAGATGATGTCTGTATAGTGATTTACAGAGATTTAGGTAGTAGGTCATAACTATATCAAAGGCAGTGGAATACAGTGCTCTTTTATGAGGTAAATTTAGGAAATTTCAAAATGTGAGTGATTACAACTCTTCATGTAATAGACTTTGTACTGAGTCGTACTGAGATCAGTGTGGATTTACATGCAGGCATGGGATTTATTAGGATTTAGGGGTAGGATTTAATGGTCAGCTTGGCTTCACTTGTAAGATTCTTTATGAGATCAGAAGGAAATCCAAAAATTGATTACATAATTCAGTTTGGCTTTTAAAGTGAGAACTATAGATTGTATGCTTTTGTATACACTAGCCAACTAAAGACCAACGGCTAAAAGGGAGAAGGGAAGTGTGAAGGCACATGGCGACGGAACTGATACCGAGGCAGACAACCACCGGAAGGACCGCGAAGCTGACATAATCTACCCACCAAAAAACGAAACATGTGACACAAACCCAGGTGAGACTAATAAAACACAAATGACATAACACACACGGAAGCACAAACCTAAAAACAAAACGGAACAAACCAGAACAAAAACAGGCGGTAGGCCTGACATAACCAAAGGGGTCAGAGTGAAAAGAGTGAACCTTTGATGCCCTGGGTAGGGGGCACAAAGAAAGCCCCTACCCAGGGCACCAAAGGTTCACTCTTGGGACTTTTGGGAAAACTAGCACCGTGCTGTGTGCTGTAACATTTGTCGTGAGTGCATATAGCACTGGCAGAAGCACTCGAGGCACCAGAAAAGGAGGTAAAGTCATTGGAGTAGCCGGTGGAGGAGGTAGAGACTGACTCACTGACGCACATGGGCAGCGCAGGGCGGAGACTGACAACAGTGACAACAAAAATGGAGAAACAACAGTGTTAGGCTAATAGTTTACTAATTACTAGTTACTAATAGAGAAAAACAGTGCTAGATGCGCAGGATCTATTACATCTGGCAACTGTGAAACAATGGTGCTAGTTATGCAGAAAAGAGCCTATTGGGAAATGGAGACATTAGGATTTAGGGGTAGGATTTAATGGTCAGCTTGGCTTCACTTGTAAGATTCTTTATGAGATCAGAAGGAAATCCAAAAATTGATTACATTATTCAGTTTGGCTTTTAATGTGAGAACTACAGATTGTATGCTTTGGATATTCATAAATATGCAGAAAAATATACTGAGCCATCAGTAATTTACTGGTTAACTAGTTAAAACAAATACCTACTAACCATGGACAAAAATGCAGAATTGGTTGTGTTTGAATAATAACATTACATTACATTTTACTATATATGCACAATTATACTATTTGCACTTCTGGTAGATGCTTACTGCAATTTGTTACCATGTACATGTTCCTAGCAGTTGCAATTAAGTTAAATTACTCCTCTCTGTTTATTTCTCTAATGCTTTATTAGAGTGTTTTTTATTATCACTTAATTGTTTTATAAAAAATTATGTTTTAGCTATTTTATGAATAACCTGTACATACACTAGTTTGACATGATACAAATTACACAAATTTAACAAACAACATTGGCTTAAGTTTGTTTCTACACCAAATATATTCAAGATTGTCTCTACTGCAGCAAGGCATTAGCAGCTAGGATGTCCAAAAATGTATCTCGTTCTTCAAAAATTAACTATTGGCTTATGTCATTGTAAATGTCTGTTTAGACTTGCAATAACACTAGAAAAACACTAAAAACACTAGAAACCAAGCTCTCTGGGTAAAACATTTTTACATGTATAAATCAGGAATGTGGACACCTAAATTACATAACATTTAGTTATTTAGCAGACGCTTTTATCCAAAGCAACTTACAAACAACACAAGTCAGTACTTGTGGAAAAAACAGCTACACTGTAGAATTATCAAATGTAATAATGACCATCTATATCAGGTGTATGTTGAAGAGATGTGTTTAGAGTTGTTACGGACAGAGTTGGGAAGATCATTCCACATTTTGCAAAAGAAAATTCAAATGAATTTACAGTAAAATAGAAATGACATAACATACAGAATATTTAATATTTTATATATATATATATATATATATATATATATATATATATATATATATATATATATATATATATATATATATACACACACACACACACACACACAAAGATGCTATGCTAAACATAATTTGTAGATGTGTTTGTAACATGCAGGGACAAAAGGAGGAGCCGGACCTCAAAAATAGACTTTATTGATAATAATGTTTAGCATTTAGCTAACGTGCAACTGTAGACCTAAAAAAAAAAAAGACACATGACTTATCTCATACTGTTACCAATTCTTTCTCAGCAGGAAAAAAAATAACCCCGTTCTCGTTAAATGCACTGTCCAAGAAGTCAAGGACAAATGATTTACCAGACTGTAAACTTAATAATAATAAATATACCACTTGTCCTATGGGTAAAAATGACCCTTCTTAATGAACCACTATGATAAAACAGGCTACTTAAATAACAAAAAAATAACACCAGATGGTTAGGGTGGGGGTTGGAAAAGAAAAGTTTAATCCTAAAACCAGCAGGTAACAGAAAAATAAATATATTTATAAAACAGGTAGTTCCAGTCCATAAACTGATCCACGAAAAGATGTTTAAAATTATTACACACAAAAATTGGTTAAATTCCAAAATGGCAAGAGATGAAAAAGGAATAGGATTGACCCAGAGAAGAGCCCTCCAGCAACCAATCCTGATGGAACAGGTATAGCAAGATTCAGCACAAACTTCAAACACAGAATTGTTAGATTACATATTAGCATGGCAACAAGGTGTCAGATTACAAAGCGACAAGTTGGCCAAAAATTATTACAGAAATACAATTCGACTTTCAGCATTAGCTTCAATGACAATATAAAAGGGGGATTTAAGGGGATTAAATATATTAGAGGGTTACTTTTGTGTACAAATAATCAGGATGTAATCAGGATTTAAGGTCAGTGTAATATAGATTTTTTTTTAGGTTATTGTTTGTGAAGTTTATCTGTGTCTACACACTGTAACAAGGGTGAATGAGGACCAAAGAACAGGATTTCACAGGCTCAGATGTAAAGGCTTAATTAATCGATGGTACAGTGGACCCAAAATGTATTTTACAAAAAGATACACAGATAATGAGGTCAAACATGTAACAAATCTTGATAGTTGCTTGTTTTTTTTCTTATTTTGTCTCTTATTGTTGAAGTATACCTAGGATATTAATTAAATATCTTTTTAATTAGGAGAACCTTCACAGTTATTTAGTTAATATATAATATACTAAATTTATACTAAATACTACTAAATACAAATACCATCGACCAACAACTGTTTTAATGAATTTAATATAATGTGTAAAGAAAGACTTTAAATATGAACCTGTCCATATTTGTACGAGGACAGACTTATGTTTCCAGTCCTCACCACCCCCTCCAACATTACAATTGTGTAGTCAAACATAAAAATCACCATGGAAATTACCTCATAAAATCGCAATATTAAGGAAAATAGCACTTTCCACAAATCCTGATTAAAGCCTGATTATTAGTACACAAAATTCATCCTCCTTTTTTTCTTTAAAAGATTTTAATTAGTGAAATTAAGAAGTCATTTTCTATTGCCATCAAAGCTAATGCTAAAAGTCGAGTTGTATTTCTGTAATCAGTTTTATAATTGTCTGCTCATCAAAAGTACTCTCCAATCAGAGGGCGTTGATATGGAGAACTTAAAATCTGATCATTTGAAGCAACTGAGATTGCTTGACACTTATTTAATGCTACTTGGGCCAGCAAAATTCATTCTGAAGGCTTAGGCAATAATGCTGAAATGTGATTGGCTAAATGCTCTAATAAGGAAATTCATGACTGTAAGCAGTGCAACTGAGGGAAATGATAGAAAGCAGACAGTCCATTTGGAATTATTTAATAAGGATTCATTGACAAAAGATAATTATCATCAGTCTGTGATTCAGATATTTTTAGGTCTTCAGTGAAGGCTTTGAAGGAGCAGAATCATCAGATTAAATCATCTGGTAAATTGTATATGTAGAAGGTTTGCAACTCTGTGACATATATATATATATATATATATATATATATATATATATATATATATACATTTAAAAAAGTGTGCCTGAATAGAAGTGGACTGCTGGTTCCAGATGTCTCATTGCTGTAGTTCTATCAAGCTTGTGCTGAAAACTTTTTAAATAGTGACAATAGGCTTTCAGTTTGGGATAACAGTGATAAGATTAACTTATGTGAAAGAACCAAGTTTTAAACTAAAAGCAGAAGGACAGAAAAAGTATTCTTTGTTTTGCATTCCTATGTTCCCCACAAAATGTTAGTTCACCATCAATTTCACATAAGTTTATACCCTTTCCCACTAAATCATTATTTCCCTTGTGTGTTCTGTCTGCTAGTTTTTTTACCTATACTTTATTTGATGTAACTCTGTAGAATTTAGAACATTTAAAATAGACAGTCCAAAATAATAAGCCTGGAGAACATCTGGACCCTGTTTTGATGACAAGCAGCAATTGCTCAAAAAACAGACTGCATGCTGTTAATTTTTTATTCTAGATCGTGCTTTTATATTATGATCAATAAAAGAAGCATAATCATTATTTATTTACTAATTACTTTGTTTACTATTTCATATATACAGTAAGGCTAAGATACCAAATACTGGGATTAAACCTATTCTGAATAATCAGAAAGAAAAACAGTGATAAAGAAAGAAAGAAAAAAAAGTGTACTAAGGGTGGACTAAAAACAGACCTCCACCCACTTTGTGAACTCTTAAAGCATGTTCATAAAATATATCTGTATAGAAAAAGGCAACCTTTAGATCTTTCAACAAAGGAACTAAAATAAAAAAATATACAATTATATACATTTAGTTAACAATGTGAAACATTGCCATGTTTCACACAGTTAGATTTTTTTTTTTTACATTTTAGTAATGACACTTGTCACTTAAAAACTGAAACACTAATAAGTCCATGACTTCCTTAAAAACAAAAACTTTAACACTACAAAAAGGAGCCTGTTGATGTGTTGTCATAACCAGGTTGGAGCCATTCTACAAATAAAATTAAGAAATGCAAAAAAAAAAAAATGCTGAATGATGAAGAGCGTACTTACCTCCCTGCAGTGAAGGCTGCAGCAGAGAAAGTATCACCAAGTTGAGAAGCAGCAAAGTGACCATCTTGTTAGCTATCTTACCACAAAATGCACTAGCCTGATCTAAGTCAGCTGGTTTTATTCTTCAAGAGCTAATTACTACTTCACATATGTCTCAGGAAAAAAAAGAGAGGAGAGGGAGGAGAGGAGGGGAATAAGGAAAAGTCACTGGACACGACGTAATAAAGAAAGCGCGAAGCCTTTAGTGCAGTGGATCATTGCACATATTTTCTCCCTCTCCCCTGTGTCTGGTGTTGCTGTTTTTATTCTGTTCAATCTTGCCAACAAAGTTGAGTTCTGCCAGAAAGGGAGAAATAGAGGGAAAGTGAGAGAGAACACTGACTGGATGAAGAAAGAGGGTGGGAGAAAAGAGGAAAAAGAAACAGATATAGCGACATACCACATTCACATTCTCTTATCCAAAGCATAATAGTGCTTTGCCAGATATTTGCTAGGGCTTTATATGTGCTCATCGGTTCTAGATACAGAAAATGATTAACTTAGTTTTGTTTACCAATCATGGTTTCAGCTTTAAAACATTTTTTTTTCTCTCTTGCTCGAACATTTTTTTCTGTTTTTTTCTCCCTCTTATTTGCAATCTCTCTCTCTCTCACACACACACTCTCTCTCTCTCTCTCTTTCTCTCTCTCTCTCTCTCTCTCTCTCAAAGAAGGTTTATACACCAGTGAAAACTGGAACGCCTTAGATACAGGGAAAACTCAACAAATGTTTCATACAATTAGATCCAGGACAGACTGGGACTGTGTAATGAATGAATGGAACAACTTGCAAATATCTCTGGGTCAGAAACAAACAAACATGATTAGAAGAGGCCTTAGAATAGTGTAATGCAGTGGCTGCCTAATTACCCGTGTAGTTAAACAGGAAATATTTTGGAAGAAGGAATGAAACAGAACTAAATATTGTAACATTATACACATTGCCACATAAAAATGTTAAAACATGATGGGTTTTGTTAACATACCCTTTTCCCTCAAATTTTCTGCAACACTTTTCTTCTTGTTTTAAATACCCTTACTCAGCATTTTGAAAAACACTTGCTCTATTTATACTACAGACATTGAATTTGGTGTGCTCTTGACTGATGAAGTAGGAGTGAACACCATGGTGAGTCTGGTATTTAAAAAGATCTCAAAAGAATTTCAGCCATTCCATTTTAAAGTAAACAGTCTTACAAGTAAAGGGCACTCAAAACAACTTGTAAAAAAAAAGATTTGACAATCAAGCATAACCTGCAAAATATGCAAAATGAAGTATCATAAACCTCCAATTGTCATTATGGCACATCCCATCATTATTGGATGTAAAAGTATATGTCTCTACAATTAGAAAGAGACCACACATTTTTAACTCAAGAGGTGTGAATGGAATAAATCTATAAACTGCCACGCAGTCAGTGTGTAGATGCATACGTGCGCTGTCTAGCTCTGTTAAGCTTAACTACTAAATTGAGTGTTATTTAGTTATTTAGTTACTTTTAGTTACTTTTTTACATTCACTTTACTGTTCAGCTACCCCATCGTTATAACATAGCATTTATTCCGCTTTTTGTCCCTCACTACTCTCCAAATCGCGGTGTAGTTGCTAGCGTTTTTAGCCGCTAACGCTAGCACTTTCTGCTTACTATTGCGGTCGTTTGCTGCCAACATGGCTGCATTTATTACCCGCTTCGTTTATAAATATAAGCCTATATTTATAAAAGAGTCATCTCCTTATCTGTGTCGACGGATTCAACTGTTCGGATCTGATTCTATCGGCCTCGACGCTGATCTTCACACACCGCATTGTGAGAACCTTCAGGACTCAACCTCCACCCGACGCTAATGCAGCGAGATTCACTAGGGTTGGATCTTCATCATCAGCTGTAACAGCGGGAAATAACCTTACATCTCTACCCACCCGAAGCTAAGTTTATTTCTTCTTTTATATATAAACTTTACAATGGCACTTTCCCCTCTGGTTGCGTGCCCTCAGTGCAGTATGTATAGACAGTCTTCCTCCGTCATTACTGATAATTCAGCCTGTGAAAAGTGTAGCCTAGTCCTTAGTCTGACGGAGAAGATTTCAGTGCTAGAAGAGCGCATTCGGGTTTTAGAACAGGGTCATGCTAGTAAAGATGTGTCAGGGACCAGTTTAGCCAGCCCGAATGCCACAGGATCAGGTCCTAAATCTCCGGCTTTAGAGCCCTCGCAGCAGGGCGAGTGGGTGATGACCAGGCGACGTACACATAGAACTGAGCATCACTCTTCTAGGATCCACGTGTCCAATCGGTTTTCCCCACTCAGTGACTCACCCACTGAGAGACCGGTTGCTAAAGTGCTCTGGTTATTGGCGACTCCCAGCTCAGACACGTGCGAATCGCTACCCCCTTAGAGACCCCAGCAACCATTCCGGGGGCCAGGGCTCCAGACATCAGGGCGAACCTCAAAGTGCTGGCTAATGCTAAACGCTCATTCTCTAGAATAGTTATCCACGTCGGCACTAATGACGTTCGTCTCAAGCCGTCAGAGATTACTAAGGCTAATGTTAAAGAGGTGTGTGGAACCGCTGCAATGATGTCTGATGAAGTAGTTGTCTCTTGTCCCCTACCAAGTGTGGCGGCAAAACTTACAGCAGGTTATGGTCGCTACGTTGCTGGATGTCTAAGTGGTGCTCAGAAAACAACATTACCTTTATCGATAATTGGTCTACTTTTGAGGGAAGGCCTGGCCTTTTGAAATGGGTCAGCATCCATCCTTCCCGGGAGGGTACTGCGCTCATGTCACATAACATAGCCGATAGGGTTCTTTCTTCAGATAGGAATAAAAATTGACAATTCAGAGCCAAGGCCAGGCAGCAGACAGTATGGCCTAACCAACTGCCTGCGAACTGCCAGGAGTCGTCACCCACAATAACTAGGTTCCATACCATTAAGACAGTTATCAAGTATCGCAGTGAGCAAAAAACAAAAAGAGTCCAAAAAGTGTGCCAAAAAAATCTCATTAATATCAATACAACCTCAAGTAATGT
>JAFMOD010000853.1:5699-34536 GCA_019802435.1 Corydoras maculifer | reverse complement strand
CAAAGTATTGACTCAGGGGGGCTGAATAATTTTGCACATCGCACTTTTCAGTTTTTTATTTGTAAAAAAATTGTTGATTCATGTATAACTTTCATTCCACTTCACAATTGTATACCACTTTGTGTTGGTCTTTCACATTAAATTCCAGTGAAATATATTTATGTTTGTGGTTGTAATGTGACAAAATATGGAAAAGTTCAAGGGGTATGAATACTTTTGCAACCCACTGTACATACACAAGACTGAGGTGTTAAAATATAACCAGAGAATTAGCTTGAAATGCTGGCTTGCTGAGACAGGCTTGTTCAAGAAATGGAAAGGATAGATAAGCATTCAAGGTAAGCTTAAAGAAAGGTTGTGGACCTCTGAATGGCAAAATGCTAAAATGAAACCAGGGATTATATAGCTGGATGGATAGCCAGATAATTGCTTACAGGTGAGGTGAATTGAAGCTCACAAATCAGCGCGACTGTTGCCTAGCGATGGAGCAACGTAGGCTCTTAAAAAACTATACAGAGCAGCAGGGTGTAGAGGACACTTCTAAATCTGTACTCTTTATTCCATCGTGAAGTGCATTGGGAGGTAAGCAGGTTTAGACTTGTGCTTCTCACTCAATATATGGCTTGTTCTATGGAAATTCAGCCTGGCTTGCTCTTTGCTCAGCTGACAATCTTCAATCTTTATCTGAAATTGTCTTGCCCTTTACTAACCCTGATACCACAGAGTATCAGAAGTCTTTCAAGGACATCTTGTCAATTGGAAACCGCCTGCTGGACAGAATTTGTGCACTTACAATTGTGACAGCTCATTTATTGTCTTGTCACTGTGAACTGTGAAATACAGTATATGTCAGCTGTGTAAAATATGAGCTAAGTTGAGGAAACAAGCAAACAAACACAATGCTATACTATATGCAATTTCACCATAGTATTCTGTGTTTACCCAAATGTACTGTGGTGCATGTTCCCATGCTTGAAATACCTCCCACACCTATGCTTCCCCACATTGCTACCTGGGTCACACCTTGGTCCCAAGCCCTCCACTCTGCAGACCTGCGACAGCTCCATCTCTATGACGAATAATTTATTTTGTTGGTTTGAGGAATACAACAGCAGACCTGCACAAACATCTCACCCTTTCTGATGACCAGTTGCTGACATTGTCTCTGAAGAGTGTGAGGCATACATTCAGCAACATTAGCAGATTCAGCAGATTCCTAAAATTTCATAGTTTTGACAATACCTGGTCATATGCAAAGTGAATGTGCAGGTGGATCTCACAACTGTCTTCACAGATATCTGTAACATTTCACTGGGTCATCGTCCCTACCTGCTAACATCATTATCCCAAAGAAGACAGGACACCCTCTTGTCTAAAGGCACAGTGTAAATTCTGGCAGCATCCTGGTCCTCACATCCAGACTGTGCAACAATGTCTTTTCCCAGGCTCCTGAACAATCAGAATAAAGTATGAAAAATTGGACTCACAAAATGACTGGACTAATCACACACACACACACACACATGGACAAACACATTCTCTTATACCAGAGATAAACAAAAAAATTGCCGCAAAGTACATTGTTTACATTTTAAAACAAATTGACATGTCTGCACCTTACAGCTCATGCCACTAGTGGGCCACCTGCAGCGTTCCCTCCCGGTATTTTCTGAAGTCCACCACCATTTCTTTGGTTTTGGAGACATTGAGGAGAAGGACATCACACAACAAAGCTGTTCACAAGGTCCCTAGAATATATTCTCCTACCTGTCCAGCTGTAATGCATCCCAACCACACCAGCATCCCAACCACCAGTCGTCAGGCAGATGTCCAACTTGTATTACAAATTAGTCATGTACAAGGGTAAATAGGAAGAGTAAGAGCATGGTTCCCTGTGACGCTCAAGGGTTGCTAATCAGGTGATAAGAAACCCCATTAAGAGAAATAATTTCCCTTACTTGAAACAGGATTACTGTGGTCCCACAGTGGAGCCAGACATGGGGTAAGGACTTCCTGTGATCTAACTAACGTTAGATCACTAAAAACAAACAAGCGAGGAACTCTTCCTTCTGCTGCAAACTAATAAGGATTTTAAGGACTGCTCTGCCCTCTGCCTGACTGAGACCTGGCTGGATGGCACTGTGCCTGACCTGGCAGTCACCCCACCCGGATTTTCTCTACATCGTGCCGACAGGTCAGGTAAGCTGTCCAAAAAATCCAAAGGTGGTGGTATTTGTGTTATGGTCAACCAGCGCTGGTGTAACAACAATACCGAGCTCAACAGTTACTGCAGTCCTCACTTGGAATATATTGCTGTTAAATGCAGACCGTACTATCTTCCCAGAGAGTTCACCTCAGTGAATTTGATTGGTGTTTACATTCCTCCGTCAACCAATGCCAATGTAGCCATCTCGGAACTGGCAACATACATAACCTCTGTGGAAAATTTACACCCTGAAACGATTGTAGTTGCACTGGGTGATTTCAATCATGTTAACCTGTCTGCGGACCTTCCAAACTACATTCAACAGGTTACCTGTCCGAGTAGAGGTGCTAACACCCTCGACCACTGCTACGTCCCGATTAGCGGTGCTTACTGGTCTTTCCCGAGGGCTCCGCTGGGGAGGTCGGACCATGCCACTCTCCTGCTCATCCCAAAATACAGTCAAAAACTATGTAAAATCAAAAACTGTCCTTTGCTGGTCCGGCTCTTGTATTAACACCATGAGGCTGCTTTGAGTGCACTGATTGGGAAGTATTCAGTGAAGCTGCGGCCAATCTGGACGAGCTGACGGACACAGTGACGTCATACGTCAACTTTTGTGTGGAGATGTGTATCCCCACCAAAGCGGTGAAAATACACAGCAACAACAAACCATGGTTCACAAAAGACATTCAACTCCTCCGCAAGAAAAAGAATACTGCTTTTATAGAGGGAAATAAAGAGCAATATAATTCAGCTAAATATGAACTAAGAGCTGCGATTAGAAAAGCCAAATCCAAATATGCCCACAGATTAGAACAGCAAATAACATCTAATGACACTACATCAATTTGGCAAAAAATAAAAAACATGACTAGTTACAAAAAAAAGGCCCTGCCCCTCACTAAACAGTAATAGTGACCTACCAGACACACTAAATAACTTCTATGGCAGATTTGAACAACAGCCTATCCCTTCTATTCCAAATCCAGTCCCTCCACCATTACCTCAGTTTCACATGCAGGAGGAGGAAGTGAGTGCCTCTTTTCGTAAAAATAAAAAGAGGAAAGCAGCAGGCCCTGATGGTGTCACCCCAGTTGTTTTAAAACATTGTGCAGCTTAGTTAGCTCCAATCTTTACCTTCATTTTCAATTGCTCTCTCAGTCAGTGTACAGTTCGAAAATGTTTTAAGGACTCGGTTATTATCCCTGTACCAAAAACTAACAAAATATCCTGACTTAATGATTACAGACCCATCGCTCTCACATCCGTTGTTATGAAATCATTTGAACGAATCATACTCACACTTGAAAGAACTTACTTCTCATCTTATGGACAGATACCAGTTTGCTTACAGGTCTAATAGATCCGTTGAGGATACAGTTAACCTGGCTCTCTACAGGATTATGCAACATCTGGAATCCTCGAACACCTATGCCCGGATATTGTTTATTGATTTCAGCTCCACTTTCAATAGTGTCAACCCAGTCAACCTCTTCAATAAACTTATGGACAGGGACATTGATATTAATCTATGTTACTGGATTCACAGTTTCCTGTCACAAAGAACACAGAGAGTCAGGATGGGTAGCCTCTCATCCCAACCTCTCACCCTAAGTACAGGTGCCCCCCAGGGTTGTGTTCTTTTACCATGGCTCTTTTCACTCTACACAAACTCCCTCATATCCACTCACAGCTCAGTTTCTATCCTTAAATATGCAGACGATACAACAATAATTGGACTCATTACCAACAATAACAAATATCATTATCGTGAACAGGTCACCCAAGCAGTCACTTGGTGCCAAAACAACATCCTACAGCTTAATACATCAAAAACACAGGAACTAATAGTTGATTTCTCATGTTCACCTACTTACAAAACACCCATCCTCATCTCCACTCAGCCTATTACCATTACAGACTCCAAATTCCTAGGTACATACATCAGTAGTACACTCAAATGGAGACAGCATTCACACCAAATATACAAAAAACCAATAAAAGACTATTTTTCCTTAGACAACTGAAAAAATTTAGAGTCAGGCCGAACATCCTCCTTCAGTTCTACACAGCAATCATTAAAAGCATACTTACCTCATCCATAATAGACTGGTATGGAAATCTGGATAACCTTTCACAAAAAAAAACTACAATGTATAATAGATAAATCATAAAATCACAGGCCACACCCTCCCATCCATAGACACACTGTATCAAAAACGCATCATACAATGAGCAAAAAAGATCAGACCCTTCAGACCCTTCTCACCCTGCATATCACTTGTTCATACGCATGCCTTCTGGAAGACGCTACAGGTCCCTACCAACAAAATCAGTCAGACTCAAAAACTGTTTCGTTCCAACTGCTGTACGGTCACTAAATCAATGTATGATTTGAAAATATTTGTCTGTCTATGCCTATATATTGTATTTGTATTTATGCATGGGCGGCACGGTGGCTTAGTGGTTAGCACGTTCGCCTCTCAGCGCTAGGGATTCCCGGTTCAAATTCCCATCTGGGTTGAGTTTCCATGTTCTCCCTGTGTCTGTGTGGGTTTCCTCTGGGTTCTCCGGTTTCCTCCCACAGTCCAAAAACATGGATCAAGTCAATTGAATTCTCAAAATTGCCCCATATAGTGTGTGTTTAAATCAGTGAGTGTGTGCCCAGCGATGGATTGGCGCCCTGTCCTGGGTGTATCTGCCCAGCGCCCGACACGTTCTCCCCTGGATGGGCATAGGGAACCTCACCGCGACCCTAATAGAGAATAAAACGGGAGATAATAAATGAATGAATGTATTTATGCATTTGTTTTTGACACAGAGATGTTATGTTATGCTGTACCGGAAGCAAATTCCACCAACTTGTTGTGTGGTCATTAATTAATTAATAATAATAATAATAATAATAATAATAATAATAATAATAATAATAATAATCATCACATGGGTCTTCCTTCCCATGGACCCTCCACCTGTGAGGAAAGGCAGTAATTAGGGTCTGTTGCTGAGTGAGTCGGGAAGTAGCCAAAGGCAAGGGCCTTAATGTTCCAGTCCTCAGTTGATGGAACTGGTTTTAGGAACATAGAATAGATCCTTAGATATTTTGATGCCTGATAATGTATTTTATATGTTATGAGTAACAAAATAACTGGGAGTCAGTGATGTTGTAAAAGTGTTAGGTATTTCGTTTATCATTCTAATTCTTCCTCCTTGGCATATTAGACATGTGCAGAGTTGGCAGTGTAGTAGGTTCAGCTGTGCCACCGTCTTTGTGTTTTTTGAAGGGCAGTCATAGCCTTGTAGTTAAGGAACCAGCCTTGTAATCTGAAGGTTCCATGGACAATTTCCGATCCCAATTACCAATTACTATGGCTGAAGAGCCTTTGGGTAAGGCACCTAAACCCATCACTCCTGACATGTGTGCTTACTTCAGCAGTGTGTTTATATGTGTCTGTTTCACTGCATGGATGGGGTAAATGTATAGGACAAATTCCTGTGTGTTTGCATAGACAGCAAATTAGATCACTTTATCACTATACTTTATCAAATACAAGTGGACTCTTGTGAAACACCATGGTTTACTTTTGCAAGGTCTAAACATTCATTGTTTACACATGTACATCCTATCCAACAGATCTAATTTAAACCATTGAGGTACACATTCAGTAATGCCCACCATTCTACTTTCATTCATTCATTATCTCCCGCTTATCCTCTATTAGGGTCGCGGTGGGGTTCCCCATGCCCATCCGGGGGAGAACGTCTCGGGCGCTGGGCAGATAGACCCAGGACAGGGCGCCAATCCATCGCTGGGCACACACTCACTCACACAGACACACTGTATATGGGGCAATTTGGAGAATTCAATTAACTTGATCCATGTTTTTGGACTGTGGGAGGAAACCGGAGAACCCGGAGGAAACCCACGCAGACACAGGGAGAACATGGAAACTCCACCCAGATGGGGATTCGAACCGGGAATCCCTAGCGCTGAGAGGCGAACGTGCTAACCACTAAGCCACCGTGCCGCCCTCCCATTGTACTTTATCCAGGTAAATACTAATTATAGTGTCAAATGCTCTAAACAGATGAGAAATTAGTTATTTTCAAAATATATTAAATCATTACTAGTCTATAGTTAGTGTCCTGGTTGCAGTTTATATGGGATTAGGGAGAACATTTGCTGTTGTTTTGGCACCCTCTCCTGGGCTTTACTAATATACATATATATTTTTTGCATGACTAGTTCAGTTGAGAGTGAAATCACATGTTTTTCCTCTTGGTGAAATATTGGCCTACATATGCTTGTTTGCCATCCTGTGTTGTAATCTTGATATTTTATGTCAGTTCTTTATGTGATTTCGGGTACATTTCTGATGTGAGTATGTTTGTTTTCGTTTATTAGATAAAGAATGCTGATACCTTCCACTGTTTGAAATGTATCCACAAAAGCCTTATGGGTAGTCTTTGATACAAGTGCCATGTGTGATGGCATGGCATTAAAGTGGCCATAAATACTTTTAATATATAAAAAATACTTTTGTCTGTGTCCTGATGCAGTTTGAAAAAGAGCCCATAACAATAATAGATGACGTGGAACAGATGTTGTATCATTTTACATTTACATACATTAACATTATCCAGGGGGGGGGGGGGGGGGGGGGGGGGGGGGGGGGGGGGGGGGGGGGGGGGGGGGGGGGGGGGGGGGGGGGGGGGGGGGGGGGGGGGGGGGGGGGGGGGGGGTTCCCGGTTCGAATCCCCATCTGGGTGGAGTTTCCATGTTCTCCCCGTGTCTGCGTGGGTTTTCTCCGGGTTCTCCGGTTTCCTCCCACAGTCCAAAAACATGGAACAAGTTAATTGAATTCTCAAAATTGCCCCCTATAGAGTGTGTCTGTGTGAGTGAGTGTGTGCCCAGCGATGGATTGGCGCCCTGTCCTGGGTGTATCTGCCCAGCGCCCGAGACGTTCTCCCCTGGATGGGCAGGGGGAACCCCACCGCGACCCTAATAGAGGATAAGCGGAAGATAATGAATGAATGAATGAACATTATCCAAAGCAACTTACAATGAGAGAACAACACAACGCAGTAGTTAAAGAAAAAACAGCTAAACTGTAGTATAATCAAAGCTAATTAATATCCAATCTGGCCTTTTTACTGTTTAATGTTTAAGATGTAGTGGCTACGATTCATCAAGAAAACATAGATGTGATTAAAATATAATTCATAAGTATGAGCCAAACATTTTAAGCTTTCATACTTAAGATCTTATTAACATCATACCATCCCCAGACTGCTATATAGTTTATTAAAAAATTAAGTGAATTCATGTCTAATATAGTTTCTTCAGACAAGGCAATAATAATTGATAATTTTAATGTTATTTTGGAAATCCCACAAGACCCTTTTATATTAGCCTTTAACTCTATTCCTGATTTCTTTGTGTGATTGGTGCAACACATTGCTGTTGACATACAAAATACAAAAAAGAGACTTTAAATTATCACATGGTATTAACATTAGTAACTTAACTACTGTTTCACAAACTGAGGTAATGTTAGATCATTATTTAAGATGTTATTAACTGAATTATTTAAATGCTGTTGAACTGTGTGTTATGTGACCAGATAAATCACCCCAGTAAATACTCAGGTGATTTATCTTTAAATGCTGTCATAAGGAAACTCGCATTTGATCATCACTAAACTTCAAAGTAGGCATCACATTTTGTTGCTTTCTCAACTGCTAAACTTGCATAAACTGGCATGAGGTTTGTGTCCTTTCTGAAATTTGATCGCTTGAATTTTTGAATGGGCTAAGACCTATCTCTACCTTGTTTCAAGGACTTTATTGTTATTTATGTAACATGTGGTACATAAATGTAAATAAAATTCCATTTCACAGACCCAGTTTACCCTGAGTGGTAGAATAATTATTTTATTTTAAATATTACGTTAGAATTAAAATATAGCAGTGTTATAGAATATGAATTAAAATGTAGAATAAAAATTTAAGTATAAAATATAGTATAAATAAAATAAAAATAAAAATGAGATAATCCCGAATGTGTCTGTTAAGGAAAGAGTTGCAGTGTTTATGGGAAATGTATGTTAATTTAGGTGGAGTTTAAGAATCATACAGCTTCTGCTATGAAGCTATTTCTCAGTCTTGCTGTTTTGCACAGGCCTCAAACCTGAGAGGAGTGGGCCGAAAAGTGAGTGTGCTGGGAGAGTGGGGTCCTTCATGATGCAGGTGGCCCTTTTCCTGCATTTGGAGGTGTAGATGTCTGTGGTAGTGAGGAGGCTGACTCCACCAGTCCTCTGTACAGCCTTTACTACCATTTACAGAGCTTTCCTGTCTGCAGAAGAACAGCTTCTGTGCCACAGGTGCCACAATATGATAATAGCTTCCGTGCAAGCCCAGATGGGTAGGTATGCAGTCATCTGTTAGCAGTGTAAACAGGAGGGGGCTCAGCACACAGCCCTGGGGGGAGCCAGTGTTGAGGATTATGGTGGAGGAGGAGGTGTTGTGGATCTTCACTGATTGTGGCCTGTTGGTCAGGAAGTCCTGGACACAGTTGCAAATAGTCTTCTGTCCATCAGTCAGAGCCGATTGGCAAAATACATGGAACATTGTAGTAAGAAAGAGGTTTTACAGTAGATGAGGAAGCAGCATGAGA
This sequence comes from Corydoras maculifer, assembly GCA_019802435.1. Taxonomy (NCBI): domain Eukaryota; kingdom Metazoa; phylum Chordata; class Actinopteri; order Siluriformes; family Callichthyidae; genus Corydoras; species Corydoras maculifer. Next base: position 25,654 of record JAFMOD010000853.1, on the reverse strand, counting down.
TGGATCTGCTACCGGCGCACAGGCGTGGTGGAAATGCCTGGTTTGAGGTGTACTCCTCAAAATCCTACGTCCTTGGAGCTTAGGACAGTGCTCCAGGATCAAGGCCATTTTCTCAGCAACTGGCGACAGGAGATGCTCAAGGGTTTAGAAAAAATGGCCGGTTGCAGAGAAAATGGCCTTGCTCCTGGAGCACTGTCTTAAGCTCCAAGGACATGGGATTTTCAGCCTTTGTGTCTTAGTGTTGTTTCTGTGAGCATGTGATGCAAAGAACAGTGCATTAAATGTGGGTTAGTTGCTAGGGTCAGAGAACGATTGACCCAGTTAGCCTTAAGGCTCTCATAGACCTTGTAGAGAATAGAATATATTAAAATAGGACAAATGCAAAGTAAGAGTTCTAAATCTCAACATTATGTTCATAGACAAATTGGGGAAAGCCTGAGCAAAAAGTGTAAAAATAAGTTAGTGAAATGTGGAGAAAGTGTCAGGGTTTAGGGAATAGTTTGGGCGGCAGGAGTTGGACATCTTATACAGATACATGGTGAATGCAAATTTCTATCACAACCTTCTTTAACAACACCTGGCCCCTTCCTTACGGTCATCACTCAGTCAGCCAGCATTTTTCATGCAGGGGGCTACTGTTGTGAGGGGGCTACTGTTGTGTTTTGGTGCCGCCTGGTGGCTGTTTCTGCCATTACAGTGACATCATCCTCTATCTACCATTCTTATAGTTCCTATTTTCCTCAGTTCTACACGATATTTTCGTTGATCATACCAGTATGATCAACGCACTTCGAGCCTTATTATCTATCCTCTTTACCTGTTCCAGATATATGTGCCAGCTGCAGTGAGTTAATCCTATTGGCACTCTTTTGCTGTCTTACCGTCAGGATTTGTTTCGCTGTCAGCTCAGGTGTTACCAAAGCATCATTTCAGTATGTCTTTCACATCCACCAAGTTTCCCCTACACTTGGGAATGAGCTCAGCCAGCACTTCCAATGCTGCTCCTTGCAGAGCCAGACTCTGACTCTACTTCCGTCTACTAATTCTGACTCTACTTCCGTCCATCTGTGTTATGATCTCCGGTTTTGTATGCTTCCCAGTCAACATCTCCAGTGTAGTCAGGCACTCAGAGTTGCTTGCACTTGGCTGCTGGTTCATGTTCATTCAGTGGTAGCCGGCTCGCTCCATCTGTTTCTGCATTCCGCCTTTCAGAAGCAGGCAGGTGAGAGTGACTGATCCTATGTGTGATTGTTAAAAATGTGAATTGTGATCAGCATGTTAAATATTGTACCTATTAAAAGCCTGTTTGATAAAACACCTGTCGATTTTCTGGTTTTACAACAACCATACCAAAATTACATTTGTTTCTTGTGCTGTTTTTACACTAATTAGATAAAGACATTTGGAGCAAAAATGCAACTAGAGCCATTTTAGTTTGCAAACACAAGGTCTCACAGAACAAACACAACTTATATGACACTTGGAGAAGCAAGAATAAGTAAGACAAAAATATATAATTAACAAATAATGCAGAAGATAATGACATTAACAGAACTGAACTAAAGATTAATCAATTAAAAAGTACTTATCACACAAAACGCAGTAGGGGATGCAAAACCCTGCATCCCTTACAGTACCCTCCCCTCAAATGATGCGTTCGAGTGCAAATGATTGATGGGATGCGATGATTGATCTGCATAGTACAAGGCCTAGCAACACCCACTCGCAAAAAAGGAGACAGAAGCCAGCGCTTTGTTGGCCGTTGATTAAAATCAGTAAACATCACAGGGCGGGTTGGGTGTGACGAGACAAGAATATATAATTAACCTGGGAACATGTGACGGAAAAACACAGCTGAAGATAATGGCATCAGACAGAATTGAAACAAGGATTAATTAATCAATTAACAAGTACTTATCACACAAAGCCCAGACCAGACAGGACAAAATCAGGGGATTAAATTCTTTTAAAGCATGTGAATGGTCTTGCAATCTTTAGGCAGTTCAGCTGGAAAGTTAAAATGCTCAGCTGTTGGCATACCATCTTTTTTTTTAAATGCCATTTAAAAAAAAACATAAGTGTGGACATAGCCTTTCTTACACACATGCTTTCTTTTTATTTGAGCATGTTTTCCCACTTAGAAGCGGGCTGAGTGAAGATCAGATGGTGCTTCCTTAGGCTGGAATGTCAACACAGAACAACTGTCATTTAAATGCAGAACCAGTGTATTGGACGGTCTCCAAGATATGCTGGAAAGAGCACGCCAGGCCACCAGATGTTGAGTTCTCAGAGCAGCAAAATAATCTTTTCCAAGTATACGGCTATGTATAATGCAGTAAGTTGATAATGGCGGTAAACGTAATAATTATGAGCTGTATCATATGTAAAAAGCAAATCATTAAATCATCATTAAGCATATTATTAAAGGTGCTAGCACATGTGTATTATCTTCAAAGCAGAGTATAATGTTTCGAAATTTTCCACTGTAGGCACTTGTGGTAAAATAACATGAGAATATTTTTGTGATGCATGTCTGACAGATATTTTATAATGCTGCACAATTACTATATATTTATATATTTATATATATACATATATTTTTTTAGAAGAACAGGGATTGAAATTGATCTTGACTAAACCGAAATACTTCAGAGAGGAATGCAGAAGTAGGAAAGAAAGAAAATTCAAATAGGTCTCTTCTTAAGATAATATAAACTCTACACATAAAGGACCCTGGCTATTCACCCAGAAATCAAACACAGATTTGAGTTAATCAGGATATCCACTGCTCTTACAATTCAATACAATTTTTTTAAATTCTTGTTGGATTTGGCAAGAAATTGTTAATATTTTGTCTGATGCACCTCAAAAAAATATTATGTGCTATGATCTCAGCTTAACATTTCAAATAGTGTAGGGCAGCGATACCTTTTATTATATACTTTGTCACAGTTAACTGTGTCCTATGCTGTACTTTGTCTACACCATCTGGTTCCAGTGGTTTTTAGAAGTGTTTGTCATTTTCATCACATAAGGGATTTGGCTTATGCAGTTTTTGGCATTACATATGTTTCACTCAGTAATAAGAGCTGAATGTTCTAGCATGTTTTAGAGACGGATCACTTTAAAAACATTGTTAGATGTTAACAGACCTGGATAAGAATATTTAATGAGTCTTTAATGAGATTCAAGCTGTGAGGAAAAAATGCTTGTCATCCATGAATCCATAATTATTCTTTCAAATGTCCCAGAGTGGCTGTTTCATGTTTCCTTGCATTCTCTCACTCACTTGGACACCCCACCCAGTCTTTCTACTCATGCTCCCCTTATATTCAAGGTTAAGTTTACGCTACAAATGTTTGGCATAGAAAAAGAAATGACTTCAGAGTCAGAAAAAAATTAAAATAACATGAGAATGCCTAAAGAATGTTCTTGGACTTATATTTTGCTTTCTTCAAACATACCAAACGTGTTGGACTTTTGAGAAGAGAAAAAGGCTCTTGGCAGCTGTAGTTTTATGGCATTTGGTTTCAGAGTAAGTAACTTTCTGCATAAGGAATTAGGCTTAACTTATCTTAGTGTGTCTGCAGCTGATTAGACATGTTTCAGATGGAGCTGTGTTAAAAAAAAAAAAGTGCAGTGAGAGAACTCACTAGTGATGACAAAGAAAATCAATGTCTTTAACCAAATCATACATTTCAACAGGTAAAAGCTTGGATAAACTATTTTCTTTATAAAACGGACAGAACTAGAATATAAGAACTATAAGCTACACTGTTGTGGAATTTTTTATATAATTATACTATTATATATTAATTGCTACCCTTTAGTTCTGATAATGTATGTGGATTGTTCACGATTTGTTACAGCTTTATTTTTTCTAATAAGTCTCTTGTATTTACAATCAATTCAGGCACATTCAGGTGACACAAATTCAAATAATTTATTATTATAAGTGCTTAATATATACTGCCCATTTGTGAACACAAAAACTTTAAATATCTTCTATAAACAGTCTGCCTACTTAAAGTCGGACCCTAACTTAAGGAGATACTTACCAACAAGTTTCATCATAGAACAATTGGCAAGACATGCACCTATTAGGAAACTGATCAATCAAAGAAAAAAAAAATTAGATAAGCTTGAAATACTGTTTAATCAAAGAAAAAATAGAAGCAGGGAGACATAGTTTACAGACTTATCATTATTGCAGTAAAAGGGTGAGACTGTTTACTTGGCTAATATAATATAATTATATAATATAATATAAGAAGGTATAAGAACATGCTTATCTAAGCCTTGGCTCTGGAAGGTTTGGAATAAAATAAAGGATAAACTTCAATAAAACTTTTGAGTAATATCGAAATGTAAAGTTTGTTGCTTTTTTTGTTAACTTTGATAACTGCTTGTAAATGGCACAGGTAATGCCTCTCTGAATGGATTTCAGTTTTGGTTTCATCTCATCTAGTGTGCATCTCAGGTTATTGTTTTGTTAATTGGTTTAATTATAGCTTGTTATAAAATGTGTAGTTCCTTAAATCTATTTATCTAGCCCTGACATTATTGTCAATGATGCACACCTCTGAATGCTTCACATTAGTATCAATGCGTGATACACAATACATTATTTTAAATCATACAAATACACATTAACATTTACAATGCACTAAGCCTGTTATAGCTGTTTTTGTTTATTTTGTAATATGGCCACTGGATTTTGATTGTTATAGAATCCAAAGAATCTCAGGTCAGAAATTCAGGTGTAACATTGTGTCTAATCACAGTTATGATCCATAAAGATACATATTCACAAAATATATATCACATAAATATGATCATTCATACCTGAGTACTAATTATTATGGGGAAGTTACTTTTAGGTATATTTATATGCACCTGAAAGCACCTTGCACACAGAAAAATGACTTCATCACTTCCTCTCTCATCTCTGTGACTTTTCCTGATATTTCAAACAAGCCATAGTTAAACCTCAAAAAGCCAATGCTCAACACAAATCTGATCGAGATACACAAACCTATATTACTTTTATTTTAATTTTGTCTAAAACACTTGAACTTATGGTATCCATACAGATTTCTTACACAGAACAACCGTTTTGAACCGTTTTGGTCTGGTTTTAGGTGAGGTCATTCCAGTGACGCATTTAAATCTGCCAAAGCAAACTCTCAAATCATCGGATTTTACTGTCAACTGTATTCAAACTATGCTTCTCTGACACTTGCCCCTAAAGACACCACTATTTCAAATCGAATATCCTTCTCCCTCACCAAAGTATCTGTTTAAATGAAGGCCTGTCATCTCAAATGAAATTTGGCAAAACAGAGCTTCTAATAACTCCAGTTATTCTAGCTAAACCCTCAATCCATCATGACCTGATTTTCCAGATTGACAGCTTCACAATCTCGCCAAATGACTCGGTCTGTAACCTTGGTGTCATAATTGACATGCATCAAACTATCTGATCAGGTCTATAAAACTGCCTGTTCCAGCAGATCAGACCTTTCTTAACTGAACTTATTACTCAGCTGTTAGTCCAAGTCCTCATCCAATCATGGCTTGATTACGCCTTTACTCATTACTCTCAGCTCTTGTAGCTGCCTCGCAATCAAAACAAGGCACTTACTCTGACTTGCAGGACAATTCCATGAACTGCCCTCTCTTCCTCTTACCTTTAATCTATATTTCCAAAACACACTCCGATTCGTTCACTGCACTCTAGTAATGAATGTCACCTGGTGATTCAACATTACCATGGTGCTAATTCTCACTCCGTATTGTTCACTTTTGGTTTGGGACGCCACGTAAGAATCCAATGCCACACCTCCCAATACGGGAACACCTGGTTCACCCTATCGACCTCCTATGTCGGACGTGCACAAAATCATTTTGATCATGTCCTGTTTGGCGGGCAGAGAGTTTGGGCCGCCGCTCTGTGGGAATCTAAGGCGGCCAAGACTCTGGATTATGCCCTGTTCATCGACCTGTTTAAAAATTCGATCACTCTCACCACGGACGCCCGTGTAGTGAGGTACTGCATGATTTAAATCAGGGAGATAATCCTGTCTCAGAATACGTGCTCGAAATACAACACTGGCCGCCGGGAGAGGGTGGAACGAACCTGCGTTCATCAACACGTTCCGCCCAGGACTACGGCCGGAGATCCGCAAGACCTGACTTGTCGCTTTGCCCTCCAGGCTCTTCCTCCAGTAAGCGCCAACCGAAGAGGTCTCCCCACTCCGTGGTATTTGCCGGTGGTAATTTCCATCAGAGATTCTAAATATGCTTCTACTGTGCTCATCGAGGAGGCAGATGGGAACATTCTGGACAAGAATTTGGTGTTGCAGTGGGGATCACAGTGCCACCCTCTGCCCAAAGCATTACCCATCTGCAGGTTGGATGGGCATCCCATCAATAAAGGGGTGGTGATGCACTACACCGAACCCATTAAACTGCAAATTAGTGCCTTGCATGTCAAACTAATTCACTCCTTTTCTCATCTTTTCTTTTAGTTCACCCATAATCCTCGGCTTACCCTGGCTGCAGTGTCACGACCCTGTGATCTCCTGGTCCGAGCGGGGGATTCTGCGGTGGTCCGAATTTTGTCATTCCCACTGTCTAAACCGCAGGGTCCTTAAGGTAAGTGCGCTGGTATTAACCCCTTTCACCCCAGAATCGGTTAAGCTACCACCCGGGGTGCCCACTGAATTTTTGTGTTTTTTGCTTCTGGTTTTCTGTGATAAACAGGCCATACTATTGCCCCCGCAGCAGGAGTACAATTGTGCTATTGTACAATTAATCTTATCCCCAACGCTAAGCTTCCGGTCAAGCGACTATTTTCACAAAACTTTATCTTAGTAATGCGTATAACATGGTGCTTATTATGGAGGGTCATGAGTGGAAGACCACGTTTGTAATGACCACAGGGCATTATGAGGCATTATGCCCTTCGGCCTCACCAATGCTCCTGCCGTTTTCCAGGCATTTGTGAATGACGTTCTCCGTGATTTTTTCCGTGAGAAGAATACGTCATTGTTTACATTGACAATATTCTTATCTATTCACGCGATCGTGACACCCACCGCCATTATGTGTGTATGGTGCTGAGTTGTTTGCTGGAGCACCATCCGCACAGTCGGAGAAGTGTGCATTTTTTCATGAGAAAATCTCCTTTTTGGGGTTTGACCTCTCGCTAGGGGGCATATCGATGGACATGGGAAAAGTCCGAGCCATTCTGGATTGGCCAGTCCCTACCACAATTCGTGAGGTACAGCACTTTTTTCTCTTTAGTTATAGTACTACCCATCACATCGCTGCTGAAGGGCCGACCCAAAAATTTACTTTGGACACCTGAAGTAGACCCGGCATTCCCAGGCCTCAAATGAAGCTTTTTGTCTGCTCCGGTGATGACATTTCCAGACCCTGACTAACCGTTTGTGGTGGAAGTGAATGCTCCTTCATTATTTTTTAATACCATTAATTTTGTCATCTCGTTCAGGTTGCTGTATGTACCCCCCGCCTTCCGCAGTTAACTGATTACCTGGGCTCACACCGCATTGTGTACCGGCCACCCGAGTCGTGTCTACTATCCAAATCCTGGGCAGAAAGTCTTGGTGGGAGACCCTTCACAAAGACATGCACAGTCTTGTCATGTCGTGTTCAATCTGCAGTGTACATCCGCTGGCTGGAAGGCATTTTTCAAGAAATTAGGAACGTCAATAAGCCTCTTGTTTGGTCAACACCTGGAGACCAATAGGCTGTGTGAGTGGGCCCACCAAGAACTCAATAAATTTCTGTGCATGTTCTGCCATAATAATCATTCTGACTGGCCGCGCTACCTACCGTGGGTGGAAATCGCATAGAAATCGTTATTTAAACGCATCAATGAGATGGCGGATTCACCGGCATTTTAATTGATGCCTTGCGGGACGCGGGGATTGGGCTAGACACATTGGATTGTCGATGTTGGCATACTTCTCATTTAAAGTTCATCTGATCATATGCTAAGTTGCTATCTTTTACATCCCAAGCCGTCAGTCCTTGACTCGCTTCGCCCTTGCAGCCGCTCTGACCGCATGCCTTCTATACTCCGCGGCTTAGCATTTGATCGCGGTAGGTTAGTTTTTCTCCCTCCTCTTTATCCCTCCAGCGAGCGCCCTTCCGGCGGCAGTCGTAGCGCTGCTTAATTTCGGCGCTAGCCCCACCATTTAACCCTTTTTCTTTGTCCGCTCTCTCTCCCCGCGAACCTTGTCTGAGCCGGGTGAACTCCGCGATCGCGTTGAGTCACTCGGTTCCAGGGTTCAGCGAATCGGTTCCACGGCGCGTTGAGCCGACGGCGGTAGGAGAGCTTGAGTGTTTTTTGTTCGTGTGTGTGGCAGTCTTTTGGTTTTTGTGTTTTTAGTGGTATTTGTCATGTCCAAACCGTGGTGGTGGTACGAGGAAGTCGTATCCCGGGAAGAATGGGAATCGGTGTATTCTGAGGAGAGTCTCGACTCATGTGTCTACTCCGAGGATGAATTAGATTCTTTTCTCTCGGGGCACGTTCTTCCTCCCCACGTTCTTTTACAGTCCTCTGATTTATGGCCCAATTCCCTTTCCAGTTCCCCCAAGCACCCCCTTCTTATTACACCCATTCCTCCTCCGATAAACCTCCCTGTTTTTGTTCTGTCTCACCATATTCCTGCCCGCAACATTTTTTGGTCCCCACCTCATTCCTCACCCATGCACACAGACTTCACGAGGTGTGCTATTAGGCGCCCTCAACCTCCTCAACCAGTGCCCAAATGGCGGAGCCGTCGAGGCAGAGCAAAGCCTCTCTTCAGTTCCATCAAGGAGGGAGCCCCCTCAGCAGTATCCGCACTTTCTGCCGTCTCGTTGGAGAGGCGGACCCTGGTTGGAGGGAACATTTGGGCGTCGGTGGGAAGTTGGATGTTGGTGTGGTGTCTGAGTGGGTTCCTGTGGGTGGTGGCCCCCAGTATTGTCCTCCCTCCGTGTGTGTGCCTGAGGTCCCTGATGTGTGTGATGTCCTTTCCGTTCTCTGGGCGGGGATACTGGCTGTATGGTTCTGTGTTCAGGGGGAGCCGTCCGTGGTTCCAGAGGAGTGGCCCGTGGTTCCAGAGGACTTGCGGCCCCGGATTCCAGAGGACTTGCGGCGCGTGCTTTCCTCCGCTCCGTGTCAGGTGCCCTCCGCTCCGTGTCAGTTGCCCTCCGCTCCGTGTCCGTTGCCCTCCCCTCCGTGTCCGTTGCCCTCCGCTCCGTGTCCGTTGCCCTCCGCTGTAGTATCTCCAGCGCCGGAGCCCACTGTAGTCCCTCCAGCGCCAAAGCCCGCTGTAGTCCCCCCAGCGCCAGAGCCCGCTGTAGTCCCCCCAGCGCCAGAGCGCGCTGTAGTCCCCCCAGCGCCAGAGCCCGCTGTAGTCCCCCCAGCGCCAGAGCCCGCTGTAGTCCCTTCAGCGCCAGAGCCCGCTGTTGTCCCTCCAGCGCCAGAGCCCGCTGTAGTCCCTCCAGTGCCAGAGCCTGCTGTAGTCCCTCTGCTGTAGTCCCTGAAAAGGCGTCCGCGCCGTCTACGCGCCCTGCAAAGGCGTTCGCGCCGTCTCCGCGCCCTGCAAAGAAGTCCGCACTGTCTCCGCGCCCTGCAAAGGCATCCGCGCCGTCTCTGCGCCCTGCAAAGGCGTCGCGTCTGGAAAATGTCTCGCTGCCTCCGCTTCCTGATTAGGGCCCCGCGGTCGTCTAAGCTCCAGGGGAGAGCCTCTGGGGGTCCCGAACCCTGTGGGAGGGCCGTCAGCACCAGCGGAGTACGATAAAGTTTGTGGTGTGTGCTGACGGCCCTCCCGCAGGGTCCGGGTCCCCGGGGGCTAGCCCTAGCCCCCTGGCTGTGACCCAATACTAAAAACAAATACAATAAAGACATGTAATGGGATAGACATGCTCGGAACATACCCAGCATGTTCGTGTCAGAGTTCCCGCGGTTCGCCCGTCTCCCAGCCAATCACGCGCCGTTTCTCGATCTTATTGATTTCAGCTGGTTCCTATTCTCCACCCATTTTCCCTTCCTATTTAAGGAGGTCGGACCTGCTCCTTCCCCGTGAAGGATCTTTGTTCTCTCCTGCTGTACGTGCATGTGTAACTCAGTTCTTGTGTTTGCTCTGATCTCCGTTTTGCTCAGGTGCTTGGTGCGACGTTATCGATTTCCTCGGCTTCAGCCTCGACTCTCGCAGACAACGCACCTGACAATCTCGTGTCTGCACAGAAGGAAGAGTGACGTGACCCAGTTCCCACACAGCAGGAGGCGGATCTCCCCACGTCACCTGTCTGCGGCTACGTCACTAGTGACGCTGACCCGGTTCCCAGAGTCAGGTGCCCCGGCCGATTGGTTTCCGGCTTTTTTGAACCTGCGGCGTTCCAGTTCTTTTGTTTATGTTTTTGTTGATCGCCATCATTTTTCCCTGACGCAAAGTGTGCAACTAATAAACAGTATCTGTACTGAACGGGATCTGTTTACTGCACATCGCAACAGTTCGATCGGTGCATGCACATCTTAGGGAGGCTGCGCGTCTCTGAAGGGAGCCAGGCAACACTTAGGTAGCAGAAAACAGTTTTTTAAAAGGGGACACAAATAAAGAGGCAAAACAGCAAGCAGGTAACTCAAAGGGATGACGTGCACAGTAAAAGGGGAACACCAGAACTAAATACACAAACCGTGATTACATGCACAAAAACTGACGAATAAACATGAAAGGTTCATTAAAACTGTGAACGCCCCCTGGCGATATGACGGCAATGTGATGTGGCGGATGCTAACGTTAACAACGCATGTTGTTAGACTCCTGGCAGTGAACCCCAGATGAAATACCTGGCAAGGTGATCAAAGCTTGTGCCCACCAGCTTACCCCCCACCTTTATCAGAATGTTTTATCTTTCCTGGCTTAAAAATAGCCACCATTATCCAGTGCCAAAAAAATCTCCCATCTCCAGTTTTTTATTATTGTCCAGATTATATACAGATTATTGTCCTGTGGCACTCACTCTGATAACTAAGAGGCTGATTTTTTGACAAATTAAGGACTACTTCCGCCCTGACTTTGACCCCTACTAGTTTCTTTACTGTGCAAATAGATCCACAGACACAGAGGATGCCATCACCATAGCTTTCCACTCTGCTCTGAGCCATCTGGAGCAGCAACAGGGCTACATCTGGATGCTCTTTGTAAATTACAGTTCAGCATTCAATACAATCTCATCACATTCAATTTTTTTTTTTTTTTACTAACTTGGTTACAGATGCCCTTTCTTGCATCAGTAACTTCTTAACCCTTGACACTAACACTGCATATAGCACATTCTGCTCCACATTGGCTTCCTGTCTTGACCAGGTCTGTCTAATATCCACCAGAAAAACACACAGCTTTCTGTCCATTTCCTGGCTCACAGTGGTGCTACTCTTCGATCCACTGAAAGAAAATGGCATAAGTCTAGTTTGTTTTCAGATTTAGAAATATACCAGTCATCACTTGCCACCTTCTCGAAGGATGTAACTGCTGCTAAGTCATTGTTCTTCCAGTCCAAGATAACATGCATCTCATGCAAGATGCTTGCACTTTATTTAATACCTTTAACTCTCTACTCACTCCTCCTTCTCCCCCTCCCAACTCCTCTCTGTCAGCTGATGTCTTTACAACCTTTTTCACAGAAAAGATTGAGGGAATCAGCCAACCAAACTTCTTCTCCCCAGTCTCCGAATTTGACATCTGATTGACAAGATTCTTCTTGCCAGCAACCCAACTACTTGCCCCCTTGATTCCGTCCCATCTCACCTTCTTCAATCCATCGCCTCCTCTATCAACACCAGCACTTATTACACATCATCAACACCTCCCTCACGTCTGGTAATTTTCCTGATTCTTTCAAACAGGCCATAGTCAAAGATTTGCTCAAAAAGCCAACGCTCAACCCAAATTTGGTCGAGAGCTACAGACCTGTGTCATTTTTACCTTTCCTTCTAAAACACTTGAACGGGTGGTTTCAAAGAACATACTCTTTGATCCCAATCAGTCTGGTTTTAAGTGTGGTCACTCCACTCAGACAGCAATGCTTTCTGTGATTGACTCACTTAATTCTGCCAGAGCTAACTCTAAATCCTCTGTCCTCATTCTGCTAGAAATTTCAGCAGCTTTTGATACAGTTAACCATCAGTTTCTGCTGTCCACTCTATCAGAATTAGGCTTATCTGGTACAACACCTGAGTGGTTTCGATCCGATCTAACATGAAGGACCTTTAAAGTGTCATGGAATGGAGAGATCTCTAACTCTCACCAAGTACTCACTGGTCCCGTCATCTCAAATTAAATTGAGCAAAAACAGCTTCTCATTATCCCAGCAAATCCTGACCTACCAAACTGATGGCCTCACAATCTCTCTATCCAATTCGGTCCGTAACCGTGTTTTCACACTTGACTCTCATCTTAATCTCTCTGATCATGTTACCAAAATTGCTCGTTCCTGCACATTTCTTCGGTACAACATCAGGGACTTTTTTGATTGAACATGCTACTCAGATGTTAGTTCAAGCCCTTATCTATCCCGGCTTAATTATTGTAATGCCTTGCTAGCCGGTCTCCCAGTGTCCACAATCAGGCCTCTACAATTAATTCTGAACTCTGCAGCCTGACTTGTATTCAACCAGCCCAAGCGAACTCATGTCACTCTCTACTCACTGGCTCACTGTAACCTCTCGCATTCAGTACAAGTCACTGACCCTGGACTACAGGAGCATTTCTGGATCTGCCCTCTCTTACCCACTCTTACTCTTTCTTTTCAAAATACACTCCGGCTTATTCACTTCGCTCTAGTGATGATTGTTGCCTGGTGATTCCACATCACCAAGGTGCTAATTCTCACCCCATGGTGTTCACCACTGCAAAATGGTGGAACGATCTTCCCAACTCTGTCCATAAGGCAGAGTCACTTTCCATTTTTAAGAAGCTACTACAGACACAGCTTTTTAACAAACACCGATCAGGTTTGATTATTCTACAGTGTAGCTGGTTTTCTTCATAACTTCTGACTTGTGTTGTTCTCATTTGTAAGTCAATTGGGTAAAAGCGTCTTTCTAAATGACTAAATGGAAATGGAAATGTACACCAGATTTTCTTTGGGACAGCCTCGATGATTACACACACTCCAAATATCTAGGACAACTTAATATCTCTAATCTTGGATTGTGGAAAGTTACCAGAGACATGTATATACAGACATGTATATGGTATATACAGTATATACAGAGACATGTATATACAGACATGTATATGGTATATACAGTATATATATAGTATATACTGTATATGTATATACAGACATGTATATACTGCTCTGGGAAATGCAGGACTTTTTTGCTGTGAGGTGAAAGTATTAACTATTTAGTCATAGTGCCACAGAAATTTACATGCTGAGTAGCATGTCTACTTAATCTGAAATTTCAGCAATAAGATAAGATACCTTGTGCTGGTCCAGTTAAATTAATCTTAACATTTGCAGTAACTCATTAACTCATCTATATAAGATGCAAACTGTTCAGTGCATTAAAGAAAAAAAACCTGATACCTCACTTCTTTTAACACTTCTCATATTTCCTTCACTTGTTCTTCAATTTTTCTTTGTTAATCTTTCTTGAAATATAGTAAGGTAAACTACCAAATTACTTGTGTTATTCAGTGTTTACACAATCTGCTTTTCAGATCTCCAGTACATATTATTTTACATTTAAATCAGTTGATTGTGAAAGTCAATGGATTCCTTTGTTCCTATTTTGTTTCAAAAGTGCCTTTTTGTCTGAGTTTCATACAATATGAGTATGAATTTTTTTTTAGCAATATATTTAGCAACATACGTTATCTTTATTTTAAAATTTCTCTGCACCTGTTGTTTTTACATTTCTCAAAAAGTCATTATTACAATTTTGTGTCCAGTAGCAATTTAATCACATGGGTAGATATATAAGGTTTTATGCTTTGTGCTCCTTACATTGTTTTGCATCTTTATGAATTTCCCCCTTATTAAGTTTGTTTTTAATGTGTGATTTTTTTTTTAAACCTGTGGCCTTTCAAACATTTGTTTAGATATCTGGTCCTCCCAAGGTTTTTTCTTTAAAATAACAACATAACAGGGAGTTTTTTCTTTCCACTGTCGCTTCAGCTCGCTCTTTGAGGGTTTAAAGGCTTATAACACTGTAAAGCTACTTTGTGACAACGTAATTTTCTAAAAAGTGCATTACAAATAAATTACTTGAAATGGAATATGTATATGCTCTTTAGATACCTGACAAAAAAAGAGTGAATATAAGGATTTTGAAAATCAAATGACCTGAGTTAATTCCCTATTTTGTAGTGTTAAATTCTTCCAGAGATAACAATTCTAGACAAGACCATTTTTTCATTCATTCATTATCTCCTGCTTTATCCTCTATTAGGGTCATGGTGGGGTTCCCCATGCCCATCCAGGGGAGAACATTACGGGCGCTGGGCAGATACACCCAGGACAGGGCGCCAATCTATCACTGGGCACACACTCACACACAGACACGCACACAAACACACTCTACATGGGGCAATTTGGAGAACTAAATTGACTTGATCCATGTTTTTGGAATGTGGGAGGAAACTGGAGAACCCGGAGGAAACCCACGCGGACACGGGGAGAACATGGAAACTCCACCCAGATGGAGATTCAAACCGGGAATCCCTAGCGCTGAGAGGCGAACGTGCTAACCACTAAGCCACCATGAATTGCCTCAAGACGCCGCTTGGCAAAAAGCTTTTTTGTTTAATTAGTGAAACTGAACAATTCTCAAAATTTTGTAATTCAGTAGATTCAGGAGTGAGTCTCCCTAGGACTGGGAGACAATAAGGCAATGCAAGAGGTAAAAATAAAAATAATTAGAGGTAGCATATACCCATATAACAACAACTGTAAAGCAGTTAAATGAAAAGAAGGGAAAGGCTATATCACAAATATCATAGTAATGCATGTAAAACTTTAACACAATTTCTATTACTGCTATAAATTGCTAATTTAAATTCTATTTTTTAAATGTATATAGGGGTTGTGGCATGGTGGCTTAGTGGTTAGCACGTTCACCTCTCAGCGCTAGGGATTCCCGGTTCGAATCCCCATCTGGGTGGAGTTTCCATGTTCTCCCCGTGTCTGCGTGGGTTTCCTCCGGGTTCTCCGGTTTTCTCCCACAGTCCAAAAACATGGATCAAGTCAATTGAATTCTCAAAATTGCCCCATATAGAGTGTGTCTGTGTGAGTGAGTGTGTGTCCAGCGATGGATTGGCGCCCTGTCCTGGGTCTATCTGCCCAGCGCCCGAGACGTTCTCCCCTGGATGGGCATGGGGAACCCCACCACGACCCTAATAGAGGATAAAGTGGAAGATAATGAATGAATGAATATATAGGAGTTCTCACTTTTGCTTGAACATAACCATGGTTGGTTTGCTTTTTGCATATTTTCATTTTAAAATCTCTGTTTTCTGAAAATGACAATGGCAATGAAAATAGCTAGACTGCTAATGATTTTCGACACATGTTCTTACCCTGAGTAGCCAAATATATATTAGCCAAAAAACCTCTAAAATATCAAACTGACTGAATAAATGTGAAATACTTAAAGTGAAAACTGTATCATTTCGCACTTAAGTTATTAACTGTCATGCGAGGCCCTAGATGACATAAATGAGGCTTAAATAGAATAAGCAGGAAGAACTATTTATTACCAAAAAGCAACATGGTGTCACAGGCACCTGTTCACATTTTAGGTTAATTAGCTGTGGGTTTCCTTTTACCGTTTTATTTAATTAACCTTTTGTGTTTATTGATCTGTTTTGTGAATGTGTTCAGGGTTTCTTTGTATTTGTTGCATTTTGGTGCCATCTGTTGTCTGCTTGTGCCATTACAGTGACATCATCCATTACCGCCGCCCTCATTCCTGACAGTACTGCTGATTGCCTCCTCACCTGTTTGCTATTACACTGATTTCAACCATTACTTATATAATATAGTTCTTCACGAGAATCTAATATCCGAGATTCTTGTTGTTCATATCCGTATGTTTCATGCATTTCCAGCTTTATTTTATGTCCCGTAACCTGTTCCATACACTTAAACTTTCTCACTCAGACCTGATTTATTATTTACCTGTGACTGCTTTTTACTCATCTCTACGTTGTTGAATTAAACACTCCTCCATTCAGCCTGTGGTCTGTGCCCTTTCTGTGCATTTCCTGACTTGTGGTTCTGCAATCCCCTAGCAGTAGAAACTTACCTCAAGGAACCAACATATTTGCACAGCGTTAGTTCAGACAATCTGGTAAACCGTCTGAATCGGCATGAACAATTGATCACTGCCCTGTTGGAAGCAAATGAACCGGACAACCTTCACCCATAGCAACTCCTCAACTTCCTGCGACCAGCACCGCTGATGCCACACAGGACATTGCAACCAGAGCAGCCAACCACCCGGAGCCTACTATGGAGAAGTAAACAAATGCCGGGAATTTTCATACCTTTGCAACCTGTCTTGTTCTCCACCGACACCAGCAAGGTGCCTTACATCCTTTGTCACCTACATGAAAAGGCACTGGCATGGGCCAAAACATCCCAGGCAACTGTACGTCCTCTGGGTTTTTCATATGCCCATGTTCAAATGTTAGATTTACGCCAGGGTGGGCACTCTTTATCCAATTCTTCTATTAAGTTCTGAACTTTCGCTGCTAACGCAGGTTGGAACGATGCCGCGCTCCAGTGTGTTTTTAAATGGGGGTTCGATGCTAGAGTCAGAGAACAGTTGACATTGTGGGGTAAACTGTCAAGATTGATGGTAGGTTTCTTATACTTCAAGGCAGTAGGAAGCAATCTACAACCATGGCATCTTATTTGCTTCCTATCAGACCTTCCACACACCTATTCACTCCGTCATGTCATACTACATTCTCTCCGTCCATTCAGCAACCAGAACCCATGCAGGTAGGCCACACACACCTCACAGGTCGTAAGCGTGCTGAGCGCATTAAGAAAGGGGCGTGTCTGTATTGTTGTCAGCCAGGACAAAAAATTGCCCGAACCGACAATGAGATTCGGGGCACTGGCGGGTAGTGAAATATCTCCACACAAGAGTAGCTTGATGTTGACCATTAGTTTTTGTTTCCTTAATGGTTTAATGCACCTGTTCTGATTGATTCCAGTTCGGTGGTGAAACTTATGGAGAAAATATTTGCTGAGGAAATGGGTGTAAAATTTCTGCCTGTAGATCCTCCTGCTGTCGTCCTAGACGGGTGTAGCCTTACCATTATCTCCGATCATACCTGCCGTTCAGCTAATTCACCAGTAGCTCACTGACTGGCAGCTTGACTGGCAATGTCACAGCTTGGAGTGATCACTGTCATTCTCAGTGCTTACACTCAGTTGACATGCTACCTCAGCTAACCGGCACAGATGGCTGCATCCTCTGGAAAACTGGTTGGCTCTCTACCCATCACGTTTCCATCAGCACTGAATCCTGAAAACTGTTCCCTCATTTTATTGGACCCTACCCTAGTACCTGCATTATTAATCCCACTGCTGTTTGCCTCTGTCTACCCTCCAATATGAGAGCGGCCGCCAGCCTGCCAGAGCGTGCAGTTCCCATCATCCTGCCAAAGTGCACTGCTCCCACCAGCCTGCCTGAGCGCTCTGCTCCTACCAGTCTGCCAGAGCACGCCCACAGTGCAAACACAAAATCCAGCGAGCGAGCCCGCTTAAGTCTCTGTAGTGAGCAAACATGCTAAAGTCTCTCCAGTGAGCGAACCCACTATATTCTCTCCAACAAGCTAGCCTGACAAGGGGCCGCATGCCGCCGAGCCCGCCAAGGCACCACACACTGCTGAGCTCGCCAAGGGGCCGAACGTTGCCGAGCCCGCCAAGGGGCAACACGTCGCAAAGCCTGCCAAGAGGCAGCATGTCACTGAACCCGCCAATGACTCTCACACCATTGAGCCCGCCAAGGACTCGCACACCACTGAGCCCACTAATGACTCGCACACCACCGAGCCTGCTAAAGGGTTGTATGCCACCGAGGTTTGCTATGTCTCCCAAGGGTGCCCCACACGTCACGTAACCAGAAAATGTCCGCCAGGTCATTTTGCCTAAGGGTGTCCACCACGTCGTGTTGCCAGAGAAAATCCACCACATCACGACCTCAGAGGGCGTCTGCACGCCACATTGCCAGAGGGCGGCCTCCATGCCATGTTGCCAGAGAGCATCCCCCACATCACGTGCCTAGGTCAACTGTTCATATTTTAGGTTAATTAGTTGTGGATTTCCTTTAACCGTTTTAGTTAATAACAAAAAAAATTGCTATTATTGTTCTGGTTTGTGCCCATGTTCTGGGTTTTTTGTATTTAGTTCCCCCTTTAGTTCCCCCTTTGGGCATGTTGTCACCTTTAGTTACCCTGCTTGCCTTTTGCCTCAGTACATGTTCTTTTAAATGTTTCCCGCCAACTGTTTGTTGCCTGCCTCGCTCCTGAATGTTTGTGCGCATTAGTCACTGAGTGAGACTCACTGAGATCTGGATTTCCCAAGCTTAACATATTCTTTACTGTCCTTTGTTTATGATTTACACCAGGCCAGTACAGTGTCTTTGAGGCAACTACTGCAACACAGCTTGTTCAGAAGTGTCTCATGTTAAACCGTGATCCAAAAGACAAGCTGCAACAGTTTTCTCCAAGAGCTTGTAAAGGAAAGGAAGTTTTGGCTTGTAGTTACCACTGACATCAGCGGGAAGGGAGAGAATCAGGTTTATTGATCACATATGTGGTTATAAATGGTACAGCCAGCATTGAAATTCTTTTTGGACATCTCCACAGAAAATAAAATAAGCTTGAAAGGATAAGAATGAGAAAAATAGGATAGAGTAAGAATTTAAAAAAAAGATAAAATAAAATTTAACTCTGTATTTACAGTGTGCAATAGAATTATAAAGTGGGTTGTGCTTTTTGGGCAAATATTGCAGTGCAGTGTTACAGGTTCAAGTTAATGTTCTTTCAGTCCTGGTTCAGGGTCCGAATCCTCGTTGGGAAGAAGCCCCTCCTTATCCTCTCTGTGTTTGCCTTCAGGACACGAAAATGTCCTGAAAACATGGCTTCTGGTTGGGAAACGTCCTGACGGTGATTCTGGGAACCGTCATTAACCAGGGAGAGGGTCTAGGTTATTGTTTTAATACAATAATACATTATTTTTTACCTGTTGCCACATTCCTTTCACTCCTCTCATGTAGATTCTAAATCAGGATATGGTTAATTATTAATTTTATTAATTTAATGTAGTACAAGGTAACATGCATCTCAGATGCGCACACTTTATTTAATACTTTTAAAATTTTACTCACTCACCTTCTCCCCTTGCCAACACCTCTCTGTCAGCTGATGTGTTTGCATGTTCAAGTTGAAGTTCAAGTTATTTATTTATATAGCGCTTTTTACAACAGTACGTTGTCACAAAGCAGCTTTACAGAATGAAAAGCCTTTAAACCCCCAAAGAGCAAGCCGAAGCAACAGTGGCAAGAAAAAACTCCCTTTTATGTTGTTATTCAAGGAAGAAACCTTAGGAGGATCAAGACTCAGTGGGGGACTCATCCTCCTTGAGCCTGATTATGTAGAGTTTTATATGTTATCAATAAAATTTTGTACTCAATACGAAACTTAATTGGTAGCCAGTGCAAGTTTGATAACACAGGACTGATATGATCAAACTTTCTGGTTTTAGTTAAAACTCTAGCTGCAGCATTTTGCACAAGTTGTAATTTCTGTAATGATTTATTAGAACATCCTGTCAGAAGTGAATTACAATAATCTAACCTTGAGGTAATAAAAGCATGAATTAGTTTTTCTGCATCTTGGAGGGAGAGGATA
>JAFMOD010000851.1:10119-28250 GCA_019802435.1 Corydoras maculifer | reverse complement strand
GGGGGGGGGGGGGGGGGGGGGGCATTTCGGACGCTGGGCAGATACACCCAGGACAGGACGCCAAACTATCACTGGAGCATTCAATTGACCTTGATCCATGTTTTTGGACTGTGGAGGAGAACATGCCAACATGCTGAGAGGAGAACATGCCAACCACTAATCGTCAATCGATTCTTAGACGGTATCTGAACGAATGATCCATCTCCAATGAACCCAACACTGCTCTTCCAGTCCGGTCGAACCCTCAGAAGAGCCACGGGCGAGCGAGCACTTCCGTTCTCGTTCCTACTCCTTATTTCCCTGTCAGTCTCTCGCCCTCTTTTCTCTCTCTCTCTCTCTCTCACCCGCTGTAGTTTAAATGCTCCATTTAAACACTATAATCTTTCATCCTTTTAAAGCGTTCAGACAGAAGGTCGAGCCGCCGGTCTGTAAGATAATCTCTCTCTCTCTCTCTCTCTCTCTCCCTCTCATTTTTTTTTTTTTACACTTTCGGAATGTTACTTTGAAACGCATCTAATTAGCGTTAGGCACGTCGTGTGGGTTAAAGTAAATTGCGGAGCTACCGAAGAGGGTGGAGGTCAATGGCTCTATGAAAACCGGCTCAGCTGATAATTGGACGTCTTTCCTTTCATGCGTGATTAAAATCGGTCACTTCCTCGGAACCGGGCGAGACGTGGGAACCGCGTTGAAAGGTTTCGTCTCCGTGGCGACTTGGCGCTCTCTCTCTCTCGCCGTCTCGAGGACTCTTGTCTACAAGGCCAGGCACTTTATTCAAGTCAAACGCCGTGATTCGAGATTTAGAACGTCCGGGTTCTGTTCGAGGGAGTAAGGAACCTGGGATGATAGGTGGTAATTAACGCACCTGCTGGAGGAGGAGCCTGAAGGCACGGGTTCCTCCTGTGGAGAGCCGATGTCAGGACTGAAACCCAACATGGCCTTCCCCAAAGACAAAGGTGTACCGTTGTCCAAAAGGCATGGCTTAGTGATCATTACTCGGCGTCCTGCACTGTTGGCCGCTCGGTCCTCACAAGGTTTCACAAAACCAACCAACCACCAGGAATTGAAGAGGATGAAGATCAATCTTTGGTGGAACAACAGATACCATTGGCAGCTTAGTGGTTAGGAGGTTGGTGGTTTCAACCCAAAGTCCATCAAAAGTTGGCCCCCGGAGCAAGGCCCTCAACCTTTATGGCTCCACAGGTGTCATGGCAGACCCCGTGCTGGCCCAGGCCATCGAGTTGGGGTAAAATCCAAACCCATGGGTAGGTCCATCTCCCTATCTCCAGGTTCAAGTTCAAGTTCAAGTAATTTATTTCTATAGCGCTTTTTACAACAGTACATTGTCACAAAGCAGCTTTACAGAATGAAAAGCCTTTAAACCCCCAAAGAGCAAGCCGAAGCGACAGTGGCAAGAAAAAACTCCCTTTTATGTTGTTATTCAAGGAAGAAACCTTGGGAGGACCAAGACTCAGTGGGGGACTCGTCCTCCTTGAGCGGCCAGGCAGCAACAACAATGTAGGACAGCGAGAGACATTGAACAAATTGAAAAACTAAAAACTAAATTTGACAAATGGAAAAACTAAAAACTAGAAAACTATATGTGAGTCCATTAAGGGGGCATCCTGCAGGACCGCCAGTCCAATTAACAGGTTGTAGGTATCTCCTTACACACTGATCTTAAGTGGAACCTCCAGTAGATGCGTGGATTATTAAGTTAGAACGCATCGTCCTTGGTTCGGACCTCCATCCCTTGCCGTGAGGCAGGTCAGTGTACCGTCCTGTGTTTGAAATCTGAGAGATGAGCCTTCTCTTTCCTGAAGAGTGGGAGCAAGCAATTAAAATCAGAAGCAACTTAAAGAAACCTTCAGGGAAAACAAGACTCGGTGGGGGCCCGATCCCCTCCGCAGTGCCAAAGCGCTCAGGAACGAACCTTGAAGCAGATCAAAAGAGACGATGCGACTACCAAAGGCGCGGGAAGGATGGAAAACGCTTATTGAGATCCGAACGATGAGAGGGATAAGGACGTGAGAGCTTGGCGGCGGGACCCAAGGGCCACACGGTGGTTTCTCTCACCTCTAAAAGTCACAGAAATGTCAGGTCACCTGCTTCCGCTCCGGCAAATCAAACGCAGGCTCGTACACACACGAGTCCTCAACAGCGCCGCCGTCCCCTCCCGTCCCACCTGCCTTTGAAGGCTTGGCGACGCTCGTTATCTCGACCTGCGCCACCCCGTGGCTTTGATGATCATCCTTCTTTCAAAACCCGCGACTTTGAAGAAGCGGAGTGCGGCTCCACGACATGCTGACGTGGTACTTATGGGATGTGATGGCGACTGTAAAAGGGCAGCAGGTACAAAACACGGTTAGAAAGTATGGGGACACGGCAGACTGTCTCTGGATTCAATTCCGTCAACACAAGAACCTGGGCATGGACCACGTTCCTCCAAATCAAGGTTCCAAAAATGTGTGGAGGAACTTGACGGACCCACACGCTGACCTCAGCATCATCAACGTCTTTGGGACCAGAACCAGAGTAGAGCTTGTAGGCCACGTCTTCATCACACATGTCCTGGTTCAACCACGATAAGCCAACCCATAAGCCACGAGGGTCTTGCAGAAGGTCCCAAACTGGATTGGAACCCTCAACCCTCAGCCCAACAACCCAACCACTGGGCCTCCACACAGCTGGGAACGTTGTGCGGCGAGTTCCTGAAGGTTAACGGTGGAAATGGACGTTGGATTGGATCCAATCTCTCCTGTCTGCCGTTCCACGATGCCCACGGAGCCGAGAAATCCGGAACCGTGCGGTGCAATCACGTTGGGCCTCACGTTGGGCGCAGTGCATGGCGACGGCGGCGGCCCGATCGATCGATGATTCCGGATGATGCGGCTGGCAGGTGCACCGCCGCAAAAGGATTACGACGAGCGGCGGAACGTCCTCCCCCGTTCTTGAGACGCGGTGATGGACGAGCGAATGCACTTTATTGCTCCTGTATCGGTCTCGTATTGTTATTACGTATCGATCGTTGGAAGCCGGGGGCAGCGTAGCGGAAGGCCTGCTGACCTTTTTTTCTCGGGAAGTTTGCGACTTTATTACCCGCCAAACTCCTGGAACATGCCTACGAGCTCGGAAATCCACACGGAACCACGCAGAGCCCACCAGGTAATTCGGGCAAAGCAAAAGGGAGCCCAGTCCTGCCCTGTCCTGCCTTGTAGCTCTGCCACTGACCTTGGTGCTGAAGTGTCGCTGACCGTTGAGCACCACCCGGAACCCCGTGTGGCCTTAGAACCGATGACGTTCTGGTCGCCAACGAGCACCATGCGAGTGGATGGAGGCTTTTCCGTGTTTAAAGATGAGACTGAACGCTTTAGTATGTCAACATATTATTATTGTTGGGCACCGATGACCCACATAAATCCGTCGGGTTTGAATTATTCATCAAAGCGACTCGGAAGCTCCATCTGTGATTTATAAAGATCTGAGGGGATTAGTGCAGCGATGACGGCAAGTGTCCCTAACCTTTACAATGCAGATGTTTCCTGGATCTGCCCTCCTGGTGCCAGCGCTATATGGAGTGCCACGACCCCCCCCCTTCCCGCCACACACACACACTCACACACACACACACACACACACAGGTGTCTCTCGGAGCCTACCCCGGGCTTCATTAGCATGGCGGAGCCGAGCCTTTGAACACACGGGTATTTATAGCGGGAGCTGATACCGCGGAGCGAGACTTAATTACCGCGACCCGACGCGAGGTGGATGGGAGAAGGACGGGTGATTGGAATCAAAGCGTCGGAGGGAGACGGCGAGGGGAAGAAACGAAGGGGGCGACGGGAACGGGCAGAGAGAAGGCCAAAGATGAAAGCGGAAAAGTCGAGGAGGTGATCACGCCAGGTGTAAATGAGGACTACGAGGCAGCAAGGGATGAAACGAACCAAAAGGGGGGACGAAAGGGGGGGGGGGGGGGGGGGGGGGGGGGGGGACGATGGAGCACGAAAGGGACCCAGTAGCACCAACAACAAACCAAAATCTTACACCGCATGGCAAGCATCACTCAGGTGTCAGTGCCTATTACACCAATAAAGTGCGAGAGGGCGTGGCCTCAGGGCGTCAGTGCAAATAAATTACAATAATGACGTATCGTTCTGCTTTTAGCGCTGGGGATCCAGGTTCGAATTTCAAGTTTGCATGTTCTCCCTCCGGGGTCTGCGTGGGTTTCCTCCCACAGTCCAGCAACAGCAACAGAAAGTTTGATCATATCAGTCCTGTGTTATCAAACTTGCACTGGCTACCAGTTTAGTTTCGTATTGAGTACAAAATTTTATTAATAACATATAAAATTCTACATAATCAGGCTCCACAGTATCTGAGGGAGCTGATTCAATTGTACAAGCCAACACGTGAGCTCCGATCTCAAAGTGCTGGTTTACTCTTAGCTCCTAGAATAAATAAAATGACTGCTGGTGGAAGAGCGTTCTCCCACAAGGCTCCTCAACTTTGGAACAGCCTTCCAGTTACCGTTCGTGATTCTGAATCACTATTAATCTTTAAGAATAAATTAAAGACACATTTATTTAATCTTGCGTTTAATGAATCCCCTGTAGATAAAGATGTAGATCTCAGGCTTGGCTGTGCTGGGGGGTAATCTGTGATCAGTATATGCTGCCGTTTCACAGCTTCACCCACCTCATCATTAATGGGGGGGGGGGGGGTGTGGCACTGAAATGATGCTGTTCCGGGGCGCCATCTCATCTATGTAGAGCCTGCAGTATCTGCCTCTTTTAGTTATGCTGCTCTAGTCAGTGATGCCGGAGTCACATGCTGCACTGTGTCAATAAATTAGTAATTAATTAAATGCCGTGCTTTATTTTTAGCTCTAACTGCCTTCCTCGTCTGTTTCTTTTGAGGTGTGACCGGCTTCCTGGAGATTTTCATCCATGGCTCTGCCGACAAACACTGATGGAACCTGAATATCCATTGGACTGGCAGTCCTGCAGGACGCCCCCTTAATGGACTCACTTATAGTTTTCTAGTTTTTAGTTTTTTTTTATTTGTTAAATGTCTCTACATGTCTGTCCTACACTATTGTTGCTGCCTGGCCGCTCAAGGAGGATGAGTCCCCCACTGAGTCTTGGTCCTCCCAAGGTTTCTTCCTTGAATAACAACAGAAAAGGGAGTTTTTTCTTGCCACTGTCGCTTCGGCTTGCTCTTTGGGGGTTTAAAGGCTTTTCATTCTGTAAAGCTGCTTTGTGACGATGTACTGTTGTAAAAAGCGCTATAGAAATAAATAACTTGAACTTGAACTTGAACATGGATCGAGGTCAACTGAATTCTCCAAATTGCCCCATATGGAGTGTATGTGTGTGTGTGAGTGAGTGTGTGTCCAGGGATAGATTGGCACTCTGTCCTGGGTGTATTTGCCCAGCGCCCAAGACATTCTCCCCTGGATGGGCATGGGGAACCCCCACCGTGACCCTAGTAAAGGACAAAGTGGAAGATCATGGATGATGGCTACATTTGGGTACCACCAGTGGTCCATGTACCACAATTAAAGAACCACTGGTTAAGAGATTTGGGTTTTTGTTTGGGTTCTGAAGCCCAGCATCAAAGAGGGAGGAGCTTAGGCCCACAGTGGAGCCACCACTCACGTTCCAGTAAATTTTTAAAACTTTTTTCTACAATAGTAATCGTCCCAACGTAGCTTTATCCCCAAAGAGAGACAGCGGCAAGACAAAACTCCCTGTTATGTTGGTATTTTAAGGAAGGAACCTTGTGAGGACCGAGCTCAGTCTCTAAATGTATTCCAATCCTTATTTTGTAACCGGCCACGCCCACCTGACGGACCCCTGAAACAGAAAACCAGGAGCGGCATCCTCAGCCGGACCGGGTTGGGAGTCTGGTGGACCCGAGAACCTAACGAGCTCGTCACTTCCTCGTTCTCATTACCCCGGCTGCGTTTTATCGTGCACATCAAACGCGCGCCCGTCCGCCGCGCCGGCCCACGGACCCCGAGCGCAGCGGCGGCGTCTGGCTCCAGCCCGGCTTTAATCTTCGTCTTTCTTCACTGGCTCTCTGATACGGCTCCAACCCCAAGGTTAAAGAGGCGCTTTTACATGCGCTTAGCCACCTAATCGTCGCCGCACACGCGCCGATACCCAGAGATTATCATACGGGAAGAGAGAGACGAGGACCGAGGAACCCGGGGAACCCAGGGAACCGTCCAGCGCCGGGAGATAAGCGGTATTAAAGTGCAGTGAAACACAGACGACGGCCGCTCTCGCTTCCGGCTCGGCTTTTAAAGCTCGACACCACTTTTAAGTGAGGTAATTGATTTTTAAAAAATGAAACACCACGACCAAAAAGAAAAAGAGAGAAAAAAAAGACTCTGTGGGCAACAATAATGAAGATAGCCACCCGTTAGAGCTTCATTTGCATAATGCTAATTGAAGTCTAGTCTTCGTAATAGGCTTGTTCGTTTTTTTTAATTTTTTTTTAAGGATTCTAAAGGTGCAGATGTTTTTTTTTTTTTTTTTTTTAAAAGACATTTGTCTTCAGCTCATCGTCTTACAGAGAAACATTCACAAACGTTCATCTGGAACCGGGGTATCGATACACGTTTGGACCAAGGCATTGAGGTTCTAGAAGCCTCCAACAGGCCAGTTAAGCTGTTCCACACCAAACTTATGGAGTTGGTGTACACCAAGGTACAATCCCACTGGAGCGAGACTGGGTAAGTCTTGGCCTGTTGAAGATGTTAAAGGTACAAACTTGGAACCAGGATGCTATAAAGCTTCTAGAACCTTAATGCCTTAGTCCACATTTGTACCTTCACCAGCTTTAATAAGCCAGTTAAGTTCTTCCAAACCAATCTTATCCCATCATGACTTTATGGAGTTGGCGTCCACCAAGATACAGTCCCACTGGCGTGAGACCGGGTAAGTCTTGGCCTGTTAAAGGTACAAACTTGGAACCAGGATGCTATAAGGCTTCTAGAACCTCAATGCCTTAGTCCAAGTTTGTACCTTCACCAGTTTAACGGGGGGTGAAGCTCTTCCACACCAAATCTTATCTGGTCTAGCTTCAGTGGGACTGTACCTTGGTGTACTACAGCACTAGGAAGGCATGATGGGATAAGTTTTGTGTGGAAGAACTTAACTGGCCGGTTAAAGATGGTGAAGGTACAAACTTGGAACCAGGATGCTGTGAAGTATCTACAACTCTCAATGCCTTAGTCCAAGTTTGTACTTTTAACAGACCAGTTAAGGTCTTCCACCCCAATCTTATCACGTCATGACTTAATGGAGTTGGTGTACACCAAGGTACAGTCCCACTTGAGCGAGACCTGGTTAGTCTTGGCCTGGTAAAGTTGTTATAGGTACTAACTTGTAACCAGGATGCTATAAGGCTTCCAGAACCTTAATGCCTTGGTCCAAACGGTATACAATGGAGCCTTAGTCCAAGTTTTAACAGCTTTAACAGGCCAGTTAAGCTCTTCCGCACCAAACTTATCCGGGACTGTACCTTGGTGTACGCCAGCTCTAGAAAGGCATGGTGTGGAAGAGCTTAACCCCCCTGTTAAAACTGGTAAAGGTACAAACTTGGAACCAGGATGCCGTAGTCCAAGTCGGTACCTTTACCAGGGTTATGACCGGTATGAATGGCTTCCTGGAGATCTTCATCCATGGCTCTGCTGACAAATACTGGATGGAACCTGAATATTAATTGGACTGTCAGTCCTGCAGGACGCCCCCTAATGGACTCACATATAGTTTTCCAGTTGTTAGAGTTTTTTGTCTCTACATAGCTGTCCTACACTGTTGTTGCTGCCCGGCTGCTAAAGGAGGACGAGTCCCCCCCCTAAGTCTTGGTCCTCCCAAGGTTTCTTCCTTAAATAACAACATAACGGAGTTTTTTCTTGCCGCTGTCGCTTTGGCTGGCTCTTTGGGGGTTTAAAGGCTTTTCATTCTGTAAAGCAGCTTCGTGACGATGTTCTGATGTAAAAATGCTGTATAAATAAATTACTTGAACTTAAACTTGTTACCGGGTTAAGCTCTTCCACACAAGAGTCTTCTAGAACATAAGTATTTCCACAACATAAGTGGGCAGGTGCTTGAAAATCAAACTTCAGGCTAATCTGATGTTCCGGACCTCCCAAGAAGAACGGGCTCCACCCGTCTCCATCCAAAGCGTCCAACTGGTGTATGAAGAGGAGAGAGGAGGACAAAAAAACAAAAACACAAAACAAAAGCCACTAACAACTGTCTGTAGAGATCATCAGAAAACGGCGGCAAGAAATAAGAGAACGTCAGTCACAATCAAACCGCCATCAATCACGCGGCACGTGTGGGGGTGCAGGCAAAGCAGGGAACCGTACGAGGCTGTCGGCTGTGTTTGGGGATGTTATTATCTCCAGACACAATCGAATCGGGGAGAAGAGAAAGAGAACGAACGAGATAAAAGAAGAGAGAGAGAGAGAGAGGGGAGAGAAAGTGAGGCGGGTGGAGAATGAAAGAGGAAATAACGGCGGAGTTTCGGCGGCGGGAACTCAAAGGGGAGGCTTTTAATTTGGGCCTGGTGGAGCATCGGGAGGCTCATTATATCTGTCGTATTAACAAAGGAATAAATCTGAATTTCTCCCAAGAAATTCGCGGCAAATGGCGGCAGATGCATGCGGCGAGAGAGCGAGCGAGAGAGAGAGAGAGAGAGGGAAAAAAGAGGGAGAATAAATAGAACAAGTGTCGAAACACATTATTCTTCCCGTGGAGAGCCGGAGAGAGGCAGAAAACGAGAGGGGCGAGCGAGGGGGTGGGGTGGGTGGGAGATTTTAAGGATTTTGAAGTGTTCTATCCATCTGATGGCCTCTGGCCTGAAATTCACATGAGCGCCCTTTTCTATTCTCGTTTCATGCTCCACACACTCCGTTTAATTCATCCGCTCTCGCTATCAGGCCTCTCCATCGCCTT
Source organism: Corydoras maculifer (assembly GCA_019802435.1). NCBI lineage: Eukaryota > Metazoa > Chordata > Actinopteri > Siluriformes > Callichthyidae > Corydoras > Corydoras maculifer. Next base: position 19,281 of record JAFMOD010000851.1, on the reverse strand, counting down.
TCTCTCTCAGTGGTTCTCCAGGCTCTCGGCCGATTTCCAGTCCTGACCCGACAACCTGGAACCCACATACTCGCACACACTCGCACATCTGGAGAGATAAACCCCGCTTTCCAAAAAGCAGCTCTAATGGCGGAGAGAAAGACAGATCAACTGGAAAGAAAGAAAGAAAACTTTTACTTTTCCGCTCGCCGAAGGGCCGCCGGGCTGTCCCAGAAAGTAAACGAGGATTACAACTTTTGTACGCGTCTGGGATGAATCGGGATGGAGATTGCAAGACGGGCTCTCGGTGCCTGACAACGGCGATGCTCTTCTGAGCGACCCACTCCAAAAGTTATGTCGAATAGAATGTGATGTCATAATGTCCAGGTAACCCATTGGTTCTGGTCATGTCGTGCTTGGGAACATTTATTTCGTAGCTACAATGAATTTCAATAGGATTGGTACAGTTTGGTCCACCTTGGTCGCTCCTTGGTTCCCATGTCTTCAACACGGCCAGAAAAACAAAACTATGATTCCAAATCTGTTCACGTTTGGGATGAATTGGGATGGAGATTGCGAGACGGGCTCTCGCGTCCAACATCAGTGCCTGACCACTGCTGTAAGAGAGTCAAAGGGAGACCAAGATGGAATATGATGATGTCATAATGCGGATGTAATGTCTAGGCAACCCATGGTTCTACCCTTATCGTGCTTGGGAACACTGATCTAGCAGATAGAAGTTCAATAAGATGTTGATTGGTTACAGATGGTACTTTGGAGAATAGGAAGGGTGGACTCCAGGGTTGGTTGCTCCTTGGTTACCAGAGAGAGGCATGGCGTCTTGTCCTGACCACACCCATGCCCTTCTAGATGACACAACCAAAAACTTTTTAAAGAGATTCATCAGTGGAACGGATTCCGCTGTAAGAGAGTCAAAGGGAGACCAAGATGGAATTTGATGTTGTCATAATGCGGGTCTAGTGTCCAGGTAACCCATTGGTTCTGGTCATGTCGTGCTTGGGAACATTTATTTCGTAGCTACAATGAATTTCAATAGGATTGGTACAGTTTGGTCCACCTTGGTCGCTCCTTGGTTCCCATGTCTTCAACACGGCCAGAAAAACAAAACTATGATTTCAAATCTGTTCACGTTTGGGATGAATTGGGATGGAGATTGCGAGACGGGCTCTCGCGTCCAACATCAGTGCCTGACCACTGCTGTAAGAGAGTCAAAGGGAGACCAAGATGGAATATGATAATGTCATAATGCGGGTGTAGTGTCCAGGTAACCCATTGGTTCTGGTCATGTCGTGCTTGGGAACATTTATTTCGTAGCTACAATGAATTTCAATTGGATTGGTACAGTTTGGTCCACCTTGGTCGCTCCTTGGTTACCAGAGAGAGGCATTGGCGTCTCCAACACGGCTAGAAAACAAACACAAACGTCGGACATGTGAGTGGTGTTCAGAACCAGACTCCATTACAGCGGCAGGTTGGATTTTCAGTTTTATTGCTCATGTCCTACAGCTAGAGACAAAAACTGACAATCACCTGCACATGGCGACCTCGCTGCCCCGCGGTACAGGACTAAAGGTTTGGGGCACGGTGTCAGCCAAGTTTCCTGCAATTATGGAGCAGAAAGGGCTGGGGGCCCAGCTCAAGGGTCCAACTATAGGAGCTTGACAAGGCCTGGGTTTGAACCTCTAACCCGTGATCAATAGCTGACGTCGTACAGACATCGCTGCCCTGGAGCTTCCATGTTTATTCAATGAACAAGCGCTATTTTTAAGAGAACAGAGGGTGGAAGACGGTGTGCGAGTGCCAGACATTCAGAACGTGGACCACGTCGGTGGAACATGATGTCATCGGGATCATCAGCGGAACCCGTTTAATCCACCGACCAATAATTCCACCGAGGTTCGTTCTAGTTCGACGTCTTAGGGTCTTAAGTCGGAAGATTTCTCGATCGCCATGGCAACACGTGTGCGAGCCTGCGTCTAAACAAACGTAATAATGTCCTTTAATCTGATTAGTCCGGCTTATTACAAAGTTTGGCGCTGTTCTTCTGGGAGCTCAGTGGTTTGTTTGTGGGCTTCTCAATCGGAAGGTTGGGGGGGGGTGTCCAAGGGGCTGAATCACGCCAGACCATCACCCTCTCAACCACTGGACCTGGAACGAGGACCACGTGGGAGGAACATGATGTCATCGGGATCATCAGCGGAACCCGTTTAATCCACTGACTAATAATTCCAAGAAACAAGAGGTTCGTTAGGTTCTACGTCTTAGGGTCTTAAGATTTCTCGATCGCCATGGAGACACGGGCGCGAGCCTACGTCTATTTGGCTTCGTCTAAACGAACGTAATAATTTCCTTAATCTGATTAGTCCGGCTTATTACAAAGTTTGGCTCTGTCTTTCTGGGAGCTCAAAGTGGGGTTCTCAATCGGAAGGTTGGGGGGTCCAGGGTGCTGTACCCTCCCATCACCCCCTCAACCAATGGACCTGGAACAAGGACCATATCGGTGGACGTTCGTTAGGTTCTACGTCTTAGGGTCTTAAGTCGGAAGATTTCTCGATCGCCATGGCAACACGGGTGCGAGCCTACGTCTATTTGGCTTCGTCTAAACAAACGTAATCATTTACGTAATCCAATCAGTCTGGTTCATTACAAAATCTGGCCCTCGTGTGGATGAATACCAGTCGTCCGGCGCGGCACATCCGTGACCCGCGCGTTCGAGTGCATCAGCGATGTTTACGTTTCCTTAATTACCAAAGTGCTTGGTTTATTTTTAGCGCCGGTCCTTTAACGGCTCTTCCGGGGCCGAGCGGATTCCGGCACTGACGGAATTATCCAGCCACAAAGCGGAGGGGCCTCGGGGCCGGCGCTAATGAACACGCTCAGACGGGGGACCGAACTAACCTTTATCTACACACATCGGGACCGCTGGGAGGCGGCCATCCAAAGTGCTTCCTCTTTATTTACCCTCATCGTTCCTCTGCGGATTCGCTCCATTGCCGACTAATCGTCTCGACGAGACGGATTTTTAAAAAAAAGTCCCCCTGACCCGCTATTCCGCCGGCAGCCGAGGGGAGGACGTTCCGCAGGCCGGGCCCCGAATGGAAAGCCAATCCTTTAAAGGCTCCATTAATTCTACGAGAGCAATAAAATTCAGAAGGCGCTGAGAAACGGGGCGCCGTGATTGGAGACGTAACCCCCCGGAATGCTCCGGAGAGCCGATTTCAGATGGAATCTCCTTTAATGGCGCCTATTAATTATAACGAACAATAACCGCCTAATCATCACGCGGCAGCCGCGCCATTCCGGCACGCCCCTCCCTGTTCTTAATGGCATGCGTTATTATAAATGCCGTGATAATTTGTGCTCTCGAATAAACGCCTTTTAAAATGCCCCGCTTCTAGGACCAATTAAATATGCAATTAGCGCTGTTTACACCGCACCTTCCCATTTCATAACCGCCGCTCCTGGTTCTCGGGTCCGGGATTCCGGTGGCGGCGGCGGTCCGATCGGTCGCCGACGCCCGCGAAGTGAAGCGATACATCATCCGCTCGTTCTCATTAAACCACCGTAACTCTGATTATAATTACGAATGCCTAATTTCAGGCCCGTTACAAATGAGAGAACCAACCGGCATGAAAGTTTAATACGCCGGATTTTATTCGGCGGTTGCTCCGGTGACATTTTGAGGTCACAGTGTGTGTCGGGGGCGAACGTGTGAATACAAAGCAGGAGTTTTGAAGATGTCGAGTTTGGAGATGCGAAAAGCTTCAGTATGCGTTTTTGGAATTAATAAATAAAACTATTTTATTGTTCTGTCACCACATCGGTGACAAGTTTCCACTTCGGCTTCGACTTCAGCGTTGGACACGTCGCCAAGACACGTCAGGCGATACGGACCTGAACACACCCCATTTCGAGAAGGCCACGCCCACCGAGGTAGATATACTCACAAGCAGTGTTGCTATTTAAACCGCAGTTGAACGGATTTAGAGTGCAGGGAAGCGACGCACCTTACAGCGAGGTTGGGCTCATGTTCCGCATTTAATAAATTAATTAAATTGCAATGTACATCACGACGCGAATGAAACCCTTGTTCTTTGAAGAGTTAAAATTTTTTTAATTTAGCACCTGTTTTTAAACAAAATAAATCGTATTGTTTTTTTAATTTTAACATCACGCAACGGGAGTTGGACAAAAACAACGAAATCACGCTGCAGGAATCACGAACGCGGCTTTATTCTCTGAGACGAGACCCCCCCCCTCCCCCCGGCCCCCCCCGGGCAGCGGGAACCAAGAGTCGGCGTCGATCTGGCCGCGACTTACGCCTCGCTCGGTGTCACACGTGGCGACGAACAATGGAGGTGTTATGATGCCACACACCTATTTGCCTCGCGCCGAGACGACGGCAGGAGGCGGGGCCGTACACAAGTTACCGCTCGCGTAATTAAAAATAAACAAATAAATAAATAAAACGCTATTTCTTTGGTCTTCGGACCGGAACGTCTTTTGAATCTGGAATAAAAAAAATAATAAAAATTAAAAAAAAGTAAATAAATAAAAATAATAAAAAGGTTTCTCAGATGCAGAGACCTGCGAGAATGAAGGGTGAGGAAGTGGAGGAGCGAAACGGGGCGACGGAGAGTGCACAGATGGATTGTGCAGTGTGTGGGAGGAAGTGTGAGGGAGTGAGAGAGGAGGGAAGACGACGACGGGGGAAGAGAAAAAAAAAAAAACGGCAAAGGAGCGAAAGGAAGCGAGCGAAGGAGCCGGGAAGGGGGACGCAAATACTTCCAAACTGGCGCCCACGCGAGTCACATGGGCTGACATGTATCCGCCAACTGAGGCGCTGTGCAAACACAGTGCTATTGAGGAGTGTGTATGTGTGTGTGTGTGTGTGTGTGTGTGTGTGTGTGTGTGGTTCCTCAACGCACAATCGAACCTCTGATATTTGGCTGTAATCTCTAAAGGCTCTCTCCGAGATCGATCCCTGATCCCGAAGTTCTCTCTCTCTCTCTCTCTCTCTCTCTCTGCGTCTCGGTGTCTCTCGCCCCGTCCCACTCTCCGCCTCCCACTCTCTCCCACATCCAGCTCGTCGTTCCTTCCCTTCATTATCTCTCATCTTCGCCTCCCACTCATCCTCCAATCACACTTACGGCTTCCTCCTCATCTCCTCTAATCCTCCACGATGCCGCATAACAATTCGAACCCCGTACCTCGCATCCACCTCGCGCATCATTCCCCCGGTGGGCTGAAGGTCGCAAATGTTTACCTTCTTCCACCTGGAATTGTATCTTCATAATGTTTTTATTGGCTGATATAAAAAGACAGGCACCCCGTCTCCCTCCGCCAATATTTGCGCAATTCCTCGGGCCGGGGTTATTGCACTTTTATGAAAATTCGAGGTATAATGAAGAAATCTTAATAACGCCGACGAGCCGGGTCTTAATATTCTTTCGACAGTGTACACGATTAGGCGGCGTAAATCCCGGCCTCCAGACTTACGCCGGAATCCGCTAAATGTCACTTAATTATCACGTCGCGGGCCTGACGGGTAACCTGCAGTTAAAAGGGATTTAAACCGACGCACTTCAGTCGCAGCGATGCGTCAATCAAACAGATAAATCAACATGGGCTGGACGCAAACGCTCGCCAACATTGTTCTCGCATCGCCATGATGCTTCCCATCATCTACCACCTAATCAAAGGATGTAGGAGGGGGGGGTTCTCATGCCCATTTAGGGAAGAACGTCTGGGGCGCTTGGCAGATACACTCAGATGCTCACTCACCGACTGCTATCATTGCCAGGTGCAAAAACCAGCGTCCGTCATGGTACACACGCAATAAAGCTATTTATAAAGCGGGTCGTTCCGTTTCTTATATCTGATTGGCTGAGCCGTGTGACATCATTAACAACAACACACCCCTCTGAGCGCGTCACATTCGTATCAATGCGTGAAACGCAATGCAGATTAATAAAAACTGCGATCAGCACTCAACCTGTTACACTGTTTTTATAAACAGAATCCTGTTACTCAGCGATCAGCATTCAGGACTGGATTACGTGGCGGAAGATCAGATTATTAACGATTTGGCATTTAATAAATGCAAATCAAAGCTTGTTATTTTTTATTATAGTGTTTTATTAAAGCAATCAGACACTCGAGGTTGTGTATTATTGTAAATAAATCACTCATAACGCCTCTTTATGGGCTTTATTTTTAATAAGCCACGCCCTTGTGTGTCTTACTGCGTTTCTAAAACGCTTACAAACTTAGTGTACAAACGCAATGTACTCACTGCGGTATAATAACATCACGGTCGGGCACTAGAGTCCGGACTGGCCGGATTCTGCGTTCTTAAACGGCAAACGTGCCAATAAAGACACGACTAACTAAACATAACTAAACATAGAAGCCTGGTTGTGTTACCATGGGAACCGTACGGAAGTGCCGAGGGGGAAGACGGGTAATTACGTGACTTTCCTACGTGAATTATTCTTCGGTCGCAGAACAGCAGCAGGTACGAAAATAAAGAGAGAACAATCGCAGGGCGCCGTTTTTTATTTTATTTTTTTAAAATTACGAAACACAAAGCGGCGAGAATAAAGGAGCCAACGACTCGGGCCCCGCAGCACCTTCTGGTTTTAGGAGGAATCAACCCGAAGGTTCTTAAGCACCAAATAAGAGCACGATCGGCGGTGCCTCAGGGACGAATCAGCGGCCAATCAACTCGTCACCGTCCAGGGAAGCGTTCCCGTCCGTCGCCTCCTCTCACCAACGCGCCGGCAGGAACAGCCACCAGCCGCGAGGTTTTCAGAGGATTTTTCGCAGGTCGTCGGCGTCCACGACGTCCATCATGAACCCGTAATCGTGTCAGCGGCGGCCGGCGGCGCCGGGGGAGCCGTGGCGGTGCGGCATCATCGGGTTCCTCGTCAATTTGTCAGCACAAGTCAGTACCGTTCAATCACGCTCCTATTTAAGGACAAGTCCTCCGCCCCGAGGCCGTGCACCCATCAGATGGAGCGCTGGATTTAGAACCTCGTTATCCTCAGACCTCAGACGACCACGGGGCGGCGCAAACGAAGAGCGCGCCCCGCCCGCCGCACCTACCGCACCTGCAGCTGGGTGAACCCCAGGGTTCTGATGCCATCTGTCACTCAGCTTTTGTAGTGTTTGTGGAAACATGTTCTCTAATAAAGGAACAAAAGGGCCGGGTGAATAATGGACGTGCGAGTGGGAGGTGTGGGTTGGTGCGAGCGCGAAAGAAAGGGCTGGTGCGAGAGCTGGAAACGAGGCGCGAGCCGCCGAGCATCCTCCAGACAGGATGACACCCGAGTGCGAGAGCGTGGGCCGAGGACTCGGACGGCTGCCACAATTGCCTCGTCCAAACGAACGCAGAACGCTGGAGACGGGCGGACGCAAGTGGGACCTAATAAAGCGGCCGGTGTGACGGAGGGAGACCATCCTACAGCTGTTCGTTATGAGGAGAATAAGACGGGATAGGTCACAAAAGCCGAGAGATGATGGAGGCAGTGCGGAGAAGGTTGGATCCACATCCATCTTTCACTTAACCCTTTACTGGGGTCACGGGGGGGGGGGGGTCCTCCATGTCCATCCAGGGGAAAACATTTTGGGCAAACAATAAGGGGCAATTTAGATCAGCCAATTTCCCCTTTGATCCATGTTTTTGGACTTTGAAAGGAAACTAGAGAACCAAGAGGAAACCCATGTGGACACGAGGAGAACATCCATAGAACATCCACCCAGATCGTCACATACACACCATTATATGGGGCAATTTAAAGCAGCCAATTCCCCTTGAATCCATGTTTTTGGACTGTGAGAGGAACCTCATGAGAACCTGGAGGAACCTCATGCAGACACGTGGAGAACATAGGGACCTCCACCCAGATCGTGGTTTCAACTTGGATCCCAAGAGCGCACACTGCGTCTCACACACACACGCCACTATATGGGGCAATTCATATCAGCCAATTCACCTTAAATCCATGTTTTTGGACTGTGAGAGGAAACTAGAGAACCCAGAGGTGACCCATGCGGACACGAGGAGAAGATCCATAGAACATCTACCCAGATCGTGGCTCCAACTTGGATCCCCAGCGCTCACCGTCACATACACACCACTATATGGGGAAATTTAGATCAGCCAATTCACCTTGAATCCGTGTTCTTGGACTTTGAGAGGAAACTAGAGAACCCCGGAGTGAACCCACACATGTCAGCCAGCGTGGGCCGCTCGCGGGCCAACTCGGAACCGCGAGGGTTCTAATGGCGCCATTAGGAGCGGCCCGTTTCTTTTTGGTGTACGCACTCCGGAGCGGGTCCCAGTCTTTCAAGTGCCGATGAGCTGCGTCTTCAGGGACGCACGCGCGGCTTTCATCTGAGTGCGACCGCCTGAAGGGCGGCGCCGCGCACCTCCTCGACGGGCGCCGACTTTCTGAGGCATCAAAGCTTGTTTATTCACGTATCGATCGGACCGACCCGATTACCGCCGTATCGTTGACCGCCGCCGCCTCGTCGGACGGACCCATGTAGGACGGACCCATGTGGGACACCATGTCTCTCGCTCGCTCGCCCTCTCTCTCTCTCTGTCTGCTTGGTTGAGCATTGGCCGTGGCGGTGCTGCGCCGTCCGTTCTGTTTTCCAGCTGTTTATTTTATATTTATATATTTTCCTCCGTTCCAAAAATAAAGAGGTAATAACGCCCCCTCGGAGGCCGGGGGAGGGGGGGGGGCTGGAGGGGGGTGCTGTCAGGTTACATTAGGAGCTCGCTGAGACAGTACCGGCAGGAACACAAACACAACCAATACACAACGCGCACACACACACACACACCAACGTCAAGACGCGGGCATACGTACTGGAAATGCATGCCGATGTCAGATGGCTACAGTGCGCACACACACACACACACACACACATACACTCCGATCTACCACAGGATGTCATTATGCTGAGAGGAGAACATGCTCAACCACTAAGCCACCATGCCACCCCTATCAGGTTGCTCATTAAATATATATGTTAAAATACGGAAGCATGTGGTGGTTTTGTGGTTGCTGTGGTGGCGATCGTGGTGGTGGTGATCGTGGTGGTGATCGTGGTGGTGGTCGTGGTGGTGGTGATCGTGGTGGTGATCGTGGT
>JAFMOD010000085.1:11566-28138 GCA_019802435.1 Corydoras maculifer | reverse complement strand
ATAGTCCCGCATTAGCTACGGCTGCCACAACTACTATAGTCATGCATATATAAAGGTTGCCACAACTACTGTAATCCATTATATGAAACAATTGCAAAAACTACTATAATCCCTCATTAGCAACGGCTGCCACAACTATTATATTCCCTCATACATAAAGTCCGTGTCCACTATAATAATCCATAGTGACTTATTGAAATGCAGTCCAGCCCACATGGTACCTTATGAGTGTGTAAGATCTGGCACTGATTGCTTTTTTTTCCGTGTGTGTGTTTTTGTGTTTTGTTTAAACGCAACATGTGCATAGATCCCCACGGCCATATTTGCGCGCACACACACACACACACGCAGACCCTCATATCCATGCTTATATTGTCTCTTCTCATGAATGTTTTCATATATCATACTGTTTTTACTGTTTATTTTACTGTGCTGAATGGGCTCGTTTCTGATTGGAGCCCTTTACCCTCCCCCCCCTTTACCCTCCTCCATACACAGGAGAAGACGAGTGCACTAAGCTTGAGTAACGTTGCCGGCGTCTTCTACATCCTGGTGGGCGGCCTTGGGCTGGCCATGCTGGTGGCGCTGGTGGAGTTCTGCTACAAGTCTCGTGCTGAGGCCAAACGCTTGAAGGTTGCCAAGACTCAGGCCCTAAATCCCCCCTCTTCCTCGCAGAATTCTCAGAATTTTGCAACTTATAAGGAAGGGTACAACGTGTATGGGCTGGAGAGTGTTAAGATCTAGTGGGTAGGAATGGCGAAGCTTTTATCTTGTCCGTCTTCGCCAATCGCATCATCACAGACTCACTCATCGCTGCTCATCCGTGATATTACATATCTATATATATCTATATCTATATCTATATCTATATCTATATCTATATCTATATATATCTAGGGCGGCACGGTGGCTTAGTGGTTAGCACTTTCGCCTCTCAGCACTAGGGATTCCCGGTTCGAATCCCCGAATCCCTGGGTGGAGTTTCCATGTTCTCCCCGTGTCCGCGTGGGTTTCCTCCGGGTTATCCAGTTTCCTCCCACAGTCCAAAAATATGGATCAAGTCAATTGAGTTCTCCAAATTGCCCCATATAGAGTGTGTTTGTGTGAGTGAGTGTGTGCCGGGCGATAGATTGGAACCCTGTCCTGGGTGTATCTGCCCAGTGCCTGAAACGTTCTCCCCTGGATGGGCATGGGGAACCCCCCCGCGACCCTAATATAGGATAAAGCGGAAGATAATGAATGAATATATCTATCTAGCTACATATATATTTATGTACCGCTGTAGACATGAGTAGATTTACGCTTCAGTCATTTGTAAAATTCATTCATTCATTCATTATCTCCCGCTTTATCCTCTATTAGGGTCGCGGTGGGGTTCCCCATGCCCATCCAGGGGAGAACGTCTCGGGCGACAATCCATCACTGGGCACACACTCACTTACACAGAAACACTCTATATGGGGCAATTTGGAGAATTCAATTGACTTCATCCATGTTTTTGGACTGTGGGAGGAAACCGGAGAACCCGGAGGAAACCCACGCAGACACGGGGAGAACATGGAAACTCTACCCAGACGGGGATTCGAACTGGGAATCCCTAGCGCTGAGAGGCGAACGTGCCCATTTGTAAAATTATTTTGAATTATTTATTATATATTATATATTATTTAGATTTTTGGCGGCACGGTGGCTTAGTGGTTAGCACGTTCGCCTCTCAGCGCTAGGTATTCCCGGTTTGAATCCCCATCTGGGTGGAGTTTCCATGTTCTCCCCGTGTCTGCGTGGGTTTCCTCCGGGTTCTCCGGTTTCCTCCCACAGTCCAAAAACATGGATGAAGTTAATTGAAATCTCAAAATTGCCCCATATAGAGTGTGTCTGTGTGAGTGAGTGAGTGTGTGCCCAGCGATGGATTGGCGCCCTGTCCTGGGTCAATCTGCCCAGCGCCCGAGACGTTCTCCCCTGGATAGGCATGGGGAACCCCACCACGACCCTAATAGAGGATAAAGCTGGAGATAATGAATGAATGAATTTAGATTTTTTATTTCTTTGTGTTGACCGATGCTTTCATCACTGATCAGTCGCCATAGCGATAGTCTACTTACCATTTGGTACTATTAACGGATGTGGTAAATCAGGGGTTAGGGTGTTGGGCTATCCTCTATAGGTGAAGGTTGTGGGTTCAAATCCCAAATCCACTGAAGTTACCAGTGTGGGTTCTTGAGCCAGACCCTTAACCCTCATTGCTCCAGGGATGCTGTATCAACCCTGTGCTCGCTTTGTAAGTTTCCTCGGATAAAAGCGTCTGCTAAATGACCAAATGTAATGTAAATGTAATATTGCCATAAATTTGTAATGTTACCATATCGGTAACATATTGAGCACACACTTTTCCACATAGGTGTTCTTGTGATTTCCATTCATTCATTATCTTCCTCTTTATCCTCTATTAGGGTCGCGGTGGGGTTCCCCATGCCCATCCAGGGGAGAACGTTTCTGGTGCTGGGCAGATAGACCCAGGACAGGACGCCAATCTATCACTGGACACAGATACACTCTATATGGGGCAATTTAGAGAATTCAGTTGACCTTGATCCATGTTTTTGTACTGTAGGAGGAAAACGGAGAACCCGGAGGAAACCCACGTGAACATGGGGAGAACATGGAAACTCCATCTAGATTGGAATACAAACCTAGAATCCCCAGAGCTAACCACTAAGCCACCATGCCGCCCCTTGGGTAAAAATACTTTTAGGTTTTATATATACCTTTTTCAGGGCGGCACGGTGGCTTAGTGGTTTTTCCAGGTTCTTCCAGGTTCGAATCCCAAAACATGGATCAAGGTCAATTGAATTTTCCAAGATAAGATAAGATAGGGCGGCACGGTGGCTTAGTGGTTTAGCACGTTTGCCTCTCAGCGCTAGGGATTCCCAGTTCGAATCCCCATCTGGGTGGAGTTTCCATGTTCCGTGTCCGCGTGGGTTTCCTCCGGGTTCTCCGGTTTCCTCCCACAGTCCAAAAACATGGATGAAGTCAATTGAATTCTCCAAATTGCCCCATATAGTGTGTGTCTGTGTGTGTGAATGTGTGCCCAGCAATAGATGCGTCCTGTCCTGGGTCTATCTGCCCAGCGCCCGAGACGTTCTCCCGTGGATGGGCATGGGGAACCCCCCCCTAATAGAGGATAAAGCGGAAGATAATGAATGAATGAATGAAGATAAGATAGACCTTTATTTGTCCCACTATGGGGAGATTGCCCCATACAGTGTCAGTGTTTGTTTAAGTGTGTATGTGTCCAGTGATAGATTGGCGTCCTGTCCTGGGTCTATCTGCCCAGCGCCCAAAACGTTCTCCCCTGGATGGACATGGGGAACCCCCCCCTCGACCCTAATAGAGGATAAAGCAAAAGATAATGGATGGATTTTCAGTTAGTTCAGCATTTAAACCAAAACATATTGTTAAAATATTGGATATTAAACAATATTTGTAATTCGGTTTGTCTTTCAGTTGTTGATATGAACAACTGGGCTACTTCAGTATTCAGGACATGCCACTAAATCACAACACAAATTAGAAATGACGACCGATGGACCTTAATCAGACGAAATGACCTCTAAGTGGACCCTAATAAGGTCTTAAACCCTGAACACAGATTTCGGCTACAAATCCACAAGTGCATGCCATAATCCATCCAAACAATGTAATGCGACTGGGCAGGATTGTGATTGGTGGGACGATGGCAGCTCTAATTCCAACATGAAGAACAAACTAACAGACCGAGCAGTCTGAGCAAGATGTCTCATTTGCTTCTTTCCGTTGCTTCATCACCTGTGCTTGGGCTCATTTCTGGACAGGAGGCCATGAGATTTAACTACCTAGATGTCCCATTGCGCCTGTCTCCAAACCCATTAGCTGTCAATCATTCTCCACCCCATCTGCTGTATACATACCTATATTCTACAATCACGCAAATGTGACATTTAAAGGTGAACTGACTTTCTTGTTTTCTTTCTCTCGTTCCGTGTGTGTGTGTGTGTGTGTGTAGATGACGTTCACAGAGGCCATGCGCACCAAGGCCAGACTGTCTATAACTGGCAGTATTGGTGAGAATGGGAGAGTGCTGACTCCGGATTTCTCTAAAGCTGTGCCTGCTGTGCCCTACATGAGATCAGGCATGGCAATGCCTCTCAACGTGAGCGAGCTGTCCTGAGTGCCTTACACATACACACATATATATGTACACACACACACACACACACACACACACACACACACACACACACACACACACACACACGCACAAGGACATATCACTAATATTGACATACACCTACCGTATTTTCCAAACTATCGGCTTTCAAGGATGAGCAATATTTTTTTATTTCAAAGGGTGAATGTTGACAGAACCCTGTGATACGTTTTATTACAACCATCATTATGTACTTTACGCTCACAACCTCCCAAAGGGCGGCACGGTGGCTTAGTGTTTAGCATGTTCTCCTCTCAGCACTAGGGATTCCCGGTTCGAATCCCAATCTGGGTGGAGTTTCCACGTTCTCCCCGTGTTCGCGTGGGTTTCCTCCGGGTTCCTCCCACAGACTGTGCCCTAAAAGCATGATTCAAGGTCAATTGAGTTCTCCAAATTGCCCCATATAGTGTGTGTTTGTGTGTGTCTGTGTGAGTGAGTGTGCGTCCAGTGACAGATTGGTGTCCTGTCCTGGGTGTATCTGCCCAGCGCCCGAAACGTTCTCCCCTGGATGGGCATGGGGAATATATTATGGATATATTTCTTACATTTTATTTGAAAGTGCAATTAAATGTAAAAAATGCAATTAAACTCAATTAAAGATGCTTCAATTGAAATTGGCATGGTAGCTTAATGGTTAGCATGTTCTCCTCTCAGCACTGGGGATTCCTGGTTCGAATCTCAATCTGGGTGGAGTTTCCATGTTCTCCCTGTGTCCTCGTGGGTTTCCTCCGGGTTCTCCGGTTTTCTTCCATAGTCCAAAAACATGGATCAAGGTCAATTGAATTCTCCAAATTGCCCCATATAGAGTGTGTTTGTGTAAGTGGGTGTGTGCCCAGAGATAGATTGGCGTGTATCCTGGGTGTATCTGCCCAGTGCCCGAAACGTTCCCCCCCCCCCACAACCCTACTATAGGATAAAGCGGAAGATAATGGATGAATAGAAGCGACCAAGACTGACTGAGGTGCATCCTTTGTCTGGTTGTCTGGAAAATACGATACATGGAACATACATTCACTAGAAATACAGCATTCTATATACAGAATCTACATGATATCACTTACTAACAACATTTTACACACACACACACACACACACACACACACACACACTTGTACATACACATAACAAATGTACAGATGCAAAAGAGCCTTGGTTTACACATGCACGATGTACAACACTATTTATTTCCACACATGCTTTCGTTCTCTTCCATCCACCATTTGGGATTTTACGAAACACAAGCACATTTGCATCCGGGGCCGTTTTGGGCGCGTTCAACATTCGCAGCGTCGAGAAAAAGGAAAAAAAAAACTTTTTTGAAGCTATTTTTCAAATATCGAGAGACCATCGTGGCAACCAGCCGGCTTCCATCCTGTAAAAATCCCCTCACCAAATCGTTACAGATCCTTCCGAACCAAACGAGTCCGTCAAACGTTAGGTGCAGTGTTTGGGCGCAACCGGCCGCCGCCGTCACACGAGTTATATATCACAAATATCTACTGAACCTGTAAATAAAACGACTTTTTGATGTTACAGTGGGTAATGTCCGTGGGCCGTGTGTGGGGGGAGGGCGAGGCTTTCTGTTGCATTTTCAAGGTTTTGCAGTTTGAGTTGTCGACGTGATGATTATTTGTCTCGGTTGTTCTTTCTCTTCCGTTGTTGCAAGCGCTAGTTTTTGTAGTTCGGTTATTAACATTAGCAAAACGAAAAAAACAACAACAAAAAAAGAAATAAATACAAGACTGACATGCAAAGCAAACTTTTTTTTATAATGACACACGAAGCTAATACATATTAATACTGTAGGGCTCCATATATACAGTACCCTGGTAGAATTTCTTAGAATATGGGACGCAAACCTCTCCGCTGGAAATGACGGGTGAATAAGCATGGAAGGGCGGAAGGGCGGGCGGGGTGTATAAGACTGCCGTTCAGTGTCCCAAAGCGTATCTGCATTTGGTCATTTATTGGACACTTTTATCCAAAGTGACTTACAAGGTGAACACAGGGTTCATCACAACATCCCTGGAGCAATAAGGGTTAAGGGTCTTGCTCAAGGACCCACACTGGTAACTTCAGTAGACCTGGGATTCAAACCCCCAACCTTCAGATTGATAGCCCAATGCCCTGACCACTGAGCTACCACACCCCCATCGTTAAAGAAGTTCCCCATTATACATCAAGTACAGATGTGTTCGATTGTCGTTTGGCACATGGTTTGACAATAATACTACTAGTACTAGTATTGTTCATTCATTCATTCATTATCTCCCGCTTTATCCTCTATTAGGGTCGCGGTGGGGTTTCCCATGCTCATCCAGGGGAGAGCATCTCGGGCGCTGGGCCGATAGACCCAGGACAGGGCGCCAATCCATCGCTGGGCACACACTCACTCACACAGACACACTCTATATGGGGCAATTTTGTAGAATTCAATTGACTTGATCCATGTTTTTGGACTGTGGGAGGAAACCGGAGAACCCGGAGGAAACCCATGCGGACACGGGAAGAACATGGAAACTCCACCCAGATGGGGATTCGAACCGGGAATCCCTAGAGCTGAAAGGCGAACATGCTAAACCACTAAGCCACCGTGCCGCCCACTAGTATTGTTATTTAATATAAATCCATCCATTCATTATCTTCCGCTTTATCCTCTATTAGGGTCGTGGTGGGGTTCCCCATGCCCATCCAGGGGAGAATGTTTTGGGCGCTGGGCAGATAGACCCAGGACAGGACGCCAATCTATCGCTGGACAATATAATATAGATATGATACATAAAAATAAATGATATATTACACTGTGTAATATTATATAATAGCGGGGGTGGCAGGGTGGCTTAGTGGTTAGCATGTTCTCCTCTCAGCGCTAGGGATTCCCGGTTCGAATCCCAATCTGGAGTTTCCATGTTCTCCCCGTGTCCTCGTGGGTTTCCTCCGGGTTCTCCGGTTTCCTCCCACAGTCCAAAAACATGGATTAAGATAAATTGAATTCTCCAAATTGCGATAGATTGGCACCCTGTCCTAAGTGTATCTGCCCAGCGCTCGATAAGTTCTCCCCTGGATGGGCATGGGGAACCCCACCACGACCCTAATAGAGGATAAAGCTGAAGATAATGGATGGATGGATGAAATAATAGCTTATACAATTAATTGTACATTGTCACAAAGCAGCTTTACAGTGTTATAATCCTTTAAATCCCCAAAGAGCAAGCTGAAGAGACAGTGGCAAGAAGAAACTCCCTGTTATGGTGATATTTTAAGAAAGAAACCTTGTGAGGACCAAGACGCAGTGGGGGATTCATCCTCCTTGAGTGCATCATCAGTGTAGGACAGCCATGTACAGATTGTGTGGTGATCATGTGACCCGTATTTAACAATTGGAAAACTATATAAGTCCATTGATTGGTGTCCTGCAGGACTGCAGTCCAATAAAAATCCAGGTTCCATCCAGTAATTGTCATAGCCGCAGTGTATTGGCTCACACAGGTTGCAGTGCCATATGAATTTCAAACCTAGATGATAGGCAAACACAGAACTAGACATATCAGGGCCACCATTGGCTCTCGTAGCTTGACAGTGATGGCAGCAGATCATTGTGGTACCAATGGAACCATATCCCAACCCGACGTGATTCATGTCTGTATCAGTGCCATGAAATTCAAATTCTGTTTAAAATTCCTGACCATAATGTTCAAACCAATAAAAATACTCACAGTTGGTGTCACTTACTTAGGCTCCCTACAACCAATCGTATCATTTATATCAATAAAATAAATAATTCCAAATATTTGCAGCCAAATTTGGTGTGGATGTAACCATAACCCAACCCAACGTGACCCATACGATGTGGCCCATATGAGTTTTTCTAGACGTGTAGTTTGCCACACTGATACTTGTGGTACCAATGAAACCATATCCATACCCAATGTGACCCATGTCTGTATATGGTGGTCATTCATTCATTCATTATCTCCCGCTTTATCCTCTATTAGGGTCGTGGTGGGGTTCCCCATACCCATCCAGGGGAGAACGCCTCGGGCGCTGGGCAGATACACCCAGGACAGGGCGCCAATCCATCGCTGGGCACACACTCACTCACACAGACACACTCTATATGGGGCAATTTTGTAGAATTCAATTGACTTGATCCATGTTTTTGGACTGTGGGAGGAAACCGGAGAACCCGGAGGAAACCCACGCAGACACGGGAAGAACATGGAAACTCCACCCAGATGGGGATTCGAACCGGGAATCCCTAGTGCTGAGAGGAGAACATGCTAACCACTAAGCCACCATGCCGCCTTATATGGTGGTCAGTGCCGTGAAATTCTAATTCTGCTTAATGTTCTTTACCATATTGTTCAGACCAATAAAAATATTCATAGCTGGTGTAAACCAGAGGTGTTTTGGGACATGTGGCCCACATGAGTTTTTCTAGATGTGGCCCACATGAGTTTATGAATGACATGAATTTCAAACATGGACCTAGATGTGCATTTGCACACATGAACCATATTAATGTTTGCGTATCAGGGCCACCATTGGCTCACGTGTAGCTTGCCACTGCTGGCAACCTTGGGGTACCACACCCTTGTGGTACCAATGGAACCATATCCCAATCCAACGTGACCCCTATCGGTGTCCTTTCCAGTACGATGTCTAAGAACCAAAATACTGTGCCGACATCGCCATTACAAATATCAAACGGGAGAATACACCCCGCCCACGCCTTATTCCCCGACATATCACAATTTCCGCGTTCGTAAGACGTTTGTGTGCGAGAACCCCTAACAAGCTAAGCCTTTTCTAAATGCCAAATAGTCATTTGTGCCAAAATATTTGACCATGTAAGATAAGAATTTTTCGTCTTTTTGAAATGTGAACGATGAAAACACAAGATTTCTGCGATCCTACTTTTATTTCCATTTTTAATAAAAAAAAATAATAATCTTGTACATTTGATGACGTGCACTACTATATGCAGTCTTTACTATGAACCGCATGAGAACCTTTAGTTCTTATTTACGTTTCGAAAACACAATACCGACGGTGACGAGGAGGCTTGAGACGAGTAGCTTAGTGAATCGGATCCTAATGAAGCAAAGAATCCAGATATTATTGTTATTATTATTATTATTATTATTATTATTATTATTATTATTATATATAAGAAAGAATGATAGTGAACCTCTATGCTAAGCACCCTTTTCTATGCCATGCTGTGGAACTACAGTCTATTAGTTTTATATGTATATTGTACTGTATATACAAGCAGAGATCGTCCATGTGTATAACTCCGATCTGTAATTGTATGATCTCGCACTCAAACACACTGACCGAGAAGACGTCCATGAGCGCGTAGACTCGGCTGATCAGTAGCTTTTCAGTTAGAACGTCCCGGTGGAACTGAGATTTTATAAACGGAATGTGGAACGACTGCTTTATTTTTTGGAATTTTGGAATAAACAGAGTCTGAGAAACCCGCGTTCCGTCGTTGTGTCTTTATTTCTTCAAAGATCCAAATGCCACATTGCCGTAAACTCAACAGAGACCCTGTGTTGGCTCAGTGGTTCTTAAACTGTGGTACGTGTAACACTGGAGGAACACAAAGTACAGGGCACGACAGCACCACAGTACGCTATGTATATAAGTTCAAGTTCAAGTAATTTATTTATGTCGCGCTTTTTACAACAGTACATTGTCACAAAGCAGCTTTACAGAATGAAAAGCCTTTAAACCCCCAAAGAGCAAACTGAAGCGACAATGGCAAGAAAAAACTCCCTTTTATGTTGTTATTCAAGGAAGAAACCTTGGAAGGACCAAGACTCAGTGGGGGACTCCTCCTCCTTGAGCGGCCAGGCAGCAACTCAATGTAGGACAGCCATGTCCAGATAAGGGTGTCCTTTAAGGGTGTCCTGCAGGACCACCAGTCCAATTGAAATGTATACAATACATTATATTTCCTGCTATATTTTACAAACCACATTGTGTAATTTGGGTGGCACGGTGGCTCAGTGGTTAGCATGTTCTCCTCTCAGCGCTAGGAATTCCCGGTTCGAATCCCAATCTGGGGGGAGTTTCCATGTTCTCCCCGTGTCCATGTGGGTTTTCTCCGGGTTCTCCGGTTTCCTCCCACAGTCCAAAAACATTAAATAAGGTCAATTGAATTCTCCAAATTGCCCCATATAGAGTGTGTTTGTGTGAGTGAGTGTGTGCCCAGTGATAGATTGGCGCCCTGTCCTGGGTGTATCTGCCCAGCACCCGAAATATTCTCCCCTGGATGGGCATGGGGAACCCCCCAGCGACCCTAATAGAGGATAAAGCGGAAGATAATGGATGGATGGATGGATTGTGTAATTTGGCCACTAGACGGCGGTATTTAAATAAATAGAGAAATCGGAAACATGATTAGCGTTTATTTGAAAAACCTTACAAAAAGTCCAATTTGTTAATGATTTTGTTTTCAATAAACGCATTTATGAATCGAAGCATGTTTTTTATACTATTTGGTTGGTGAGGGTGGGGGGTGGTCCTCCATTGCCCTGGGTGTTGAGCAGACACACCCAGGACAGGGCGCCAATCTATCACTGGACGCACACTTACTCACAGACACACTCTATATGGGGCCATTTTAGAGCATTTACTTCACCTTGAAACCATGCTTTTTGGACTGGGGAAGGAAACCGGAGAACCCGGAGGAAACCCACGACAACATGAGAAGAACATGGAAACTCCACCCAGATTGGGATTCTGAGAGGCGCCATGTTTCCTCCCACAGTCCAAAGATTCAAAGTAAACCGAATGTTCCAAATTGCCCCATCTAGAGTGTGTTTGTGTGTGTGTGTGTGTGTGTGTCCAGTGATAGATTGGTGTCCTGTCCTGGGTGTACCTGCCCAGCGCCCGAAATGTTCTCCCCTGAATGGGCTTCTTCTGACTTCACAAACGAAACCCTAGCCTGAATCAGAACAAGTGCCGGTGAACTACTTGAGTTCCGCTGTCTGTCTAAACCAAACAACAGAATGAAACGACGAATCGATGAACCATCACCACGAGACGGATGTCCCGCCATGTTCTTTTAGAGGTAAAGGTCCGCTCCTGCACCGGAGTACCATTCACAAAAACACAATCCTGACTCAACATCATGAGAACTCTGAAGACTGGGGGATTGTTCTGATGCTCCGTGTGTCTGTTCAAAGATTTTTCAGTGAATGTGTGGTACGTGGGAACCTGTAGACGTTGGAACTCGCGTGTCGTATTCAGTGGGGTAGGATCAGGGAGTTCGGGACACACTCACACAAACACACTCTATATGGGGCAATTTGGAGCATTCAATTGACTTGATCCATGTTTTTGGACTGTGGGAGGAAACCGGAGAACCCGGAGGAAACCCACGCGGACACGGGGAGAACATGGAAACTCCACCCAGATTGGGATTCGAACCGGGAACCCCCAGTGCTGAGAGGAGAACGTGCTAACCACTAAACCACCGTGCCGCCTTATCTTATTATCTTGCTTAGTCCAGTACTAGGGACTAGTGTTATGGGAGGGTTCCCCATGCCCATCCAGTGGAGAACGTTTCGGGCGCTGAGCAGATACATCCAGGACAGGATGCCAATCTATCACTGGACACACACACACACACATACACACACACACAAACACACTATATGGGGCAATTTAGAGCAGCCAATTCACCTCGAATTGAAGTTTTTGCAGTTCTACAATTACAGACTGTGCTCTATACATTTGGGTGGATCACTTCAAGATGTACTATTGTTCAAGGGTTTTGGGGTCAAAGGTTTTAGTCACATGGGGGAAGTCAATGCTAGCTCTTTACCAGATGGATTTAGTGACATCATAAGAAGCTGTCATAAGCGCAGAAACTAGCCCTGTGACCTGAAGGTCTCCGTTTTCATTCACGGTCCTACCAGGTACTATGGCTAAAGTGCCTTTTCTGTCTTGGTCCTCCCAAGGTTTCTTCCTTGAATAACAACATAAGGGAGTTTTTTCTTGCCACTGTCGCTTCGGCTTGCTCTTTGGGGGTTTACATTTACATTTACATTTACATTTGGTTATTTATTGGACGCTTTTATCCAAAGTGACTTACAAGGTGAGCACAGGGTTAATCCCAACATCCCTGGAGCAATGAGGGTTAAGGGTCTTGCTCAAGGACCCACATTGATAACTTCAGAGGACCTGGGATTTGAACCCCCAACCTTCAGGTTGATAGCCCAATGCCCTACCCACTGAGCTACCTTGCCCTTGCCCTTGCCCTTGGGTTTAAAGGCTTTTCATTCTGTGAAGCTGCTTTTTGACATTGGCTCCTGTTGCATTCAGTACAAGTCACTGACTCTGGCCTACAGAACCATTTCTGGATCTGCCCCCTCCTACCTTCACTCTATCTTTCCAAAATACACTCTGACTCGTTCATTTCGCTCCAGTGATGTGATGATCGCCCCCTGGTGGTTCCACCTCACCGAGGAGCTGATTCTCACTCTGTGGTGTTCACCACTGCAAAATGGTGGAACGTTCTTCCCAACTCTGTCCGTAAGGCAGAACCACTAAACAGTTTTAAGAAACTGCCGAAGACGCATCTCTTTAACAAACACCTGTTGTAGTAAAAATAAATAAAATTTTTAAAAATTGTGTATTTTAGACAACCTTAATACATTGGTGTCCCACATTGTCCTAAACAGCTGTAATAAATGTATTATTTTTTTTTTATTTAAAAAAAGAGAAGGGGCGGCACGGTGGCTTAGTGGTCAGCACGTTCGCCTCTCAGCGCTAGGGATTCCCGGTTCGAATCCCCATCTGGGTGTTCTCCCCGTGTCCGCGTGGGTTTCCTCCGGGTTCTCCGGTTTCCTCCCACAGTCCAAAAACATGGATCAAGTTAATTGAATTCTCAAAATTGCCCCATATAGAGTGTGTCTGTGTGAGTGAGTGTGTGTCCAGTGATGGATTGGCGCCCTGTCCTGGGTCTATCTGCCCAGCGCCTGAAAGGTTCTCCCCTGGATGGGCATGGGGAACCCCACCGCGACCCTAATAGAGGATAAGCGGGAGATAATGAATGAATGAATGAATGGTTGTCTACTAGGCCCATCCAGGGGAGAACATTTCGGGCGCTGGGCAGATAGACCCAGGACAGGACACCAATCTATCATTGGACACACACTCACTCACACAGACAAACTCTATATGAGAACCCAGAGGAAACCCACACAGACAAGGGAATAACATAGAAACTCCACCAAGATTGGGATTCAAACCGGGAACCCCCAGTGCTGAGAGGAGAACATGCTAAACACTAAGCCACCATGCCTGGCCCTTATCTTATTATCTTGCTTAGTCCAGTTCTAGGGACTAGTGTTATGGGAGGGTTCCCCATGCCCATCCAGGGGAGAACGTTTCGGGTGCTGAGCAGATACACCCAGGACAGGGCGCCAATCCATCACTGGACACACACACACACACACAAACACAATCTATATGGGGCAATTTAGAGCATTTAATGTACCTTAAATCCATGTTTTTGGACTGGGGGAGGAAACCGGAGAACCCAGAGGAAACCCACACAAACACGGGGAGAACATGGAAACTCCACCCAGATTGGGATTCGAACCGAAAATTCCTAATGCTGAGAGAACATGCTTAACCACTAAGCCACCATTTCGGCCTTATCTTACCCCCCCCCCCCCCCCCCCCCCCCCCCCCCGCCGACCTTAGAAAGAGAGAGAGAGAGGGAATAAAAGAGAGAGAGCGAGAAAAAAGCTGCAATCCATGGTTGGAATAGATGGTCGCCTGCTGCCCTCCAGTGGTTTTATCACGAATTGCATTCAAATAAAACTGACCTCAGTTGAATTCATGGTTGCAGATCATCCATCTATCACCTTCTGCTTTATCCTCTACTAGGGGGTTCTAATAGGGGGTTCTTCATACCCATCCAGGGGAGAACGTTTCGGGTGCTGGGCAGATAGACCAAGGACAGGACGCCAATCCATCGCTGGCCACACACTCACATTATATGGGGTAAAGTAGAGCAGTCAATTCACCTTAAATCCATGTTTATAGGCATGGGGAACCCCCCCCCTCCGCCCCGCCATGTGAGTTCTGTGTGGGTTCCCTGTGTCCGTGTGAGTTTCCTCTAGGTTCTCCACAGTCCAAAGATGTGGATTTAAAGTAAACTGAATGTTCGGAATTGCCCCTATAGAGTGTGTGTGTGTGTGTGTGTATGTGTGTGTGTGTACAGTTATAGATTGGCACCCTTTCCTGGGTGTATCTGCCCAGCGCCCAAAACGTTCTCCCCTGGATGGGCATAGGGAACTGCCCCACCAGGTGGGTTCTCCGTGCTCCCCTCCGGTTTTCCCCCACAGTCCAAAAACGTGGATTCAAAGTATGTTCTAAATTGCCCCCATATAGTACAGCTTAGTGGTTAGCATGTTCTCCTATCAGTGCTATTGATTCCCGGTTCGAATCCCAATCTGGGTGGAGTCTCCATGTTCTCCCCGTGTCTGCGTGGGTTTCCTCCGGGTTCTCCGGTTTCCTCCCACAGTCCAAAAACATTGATCAAGGTCAATTGAATGCTCCAAATTGCCCCATATAGAGTGTGTTTGTGTGAGTGAGTGTGTGACCAGTGATAGATTGTCGCCCTGTCCAACGCCTGCAACGTTCTCTACTGGAAGTGCATAGTGACCCCCCCCCCCACTTCCCCCTCCTCCACTGTGACCCTAGTAGAGGATTAAGGATTACAATAATGGATGGATAAATAAACAGTAACAATTAAAACAACGCAAAATTCATTTTAGGTGTCGATGTCTGACTTTCTTGGAGCAGCGTTCCCAAAAATAACCCTTTAAATGAATTCAATCCTTTTATTTGTTGGCAAACAACTTTCACTGTTACAACAAATATGTTATGAGCTCATTCAAGTATCAATGCATTATGAAACGAATAAATAATAATCCCATATATAGATTTCATTATATTAACATTTATAGGAATAATAGTACAAAACCATCTCAGTGCCAATCCCATGGTTTCAATCGCTCGGTTCTGTAATTGATCTAAAGAACCTTCCACCACGTTGCGGTTGTGCCGTCCTCTGCGCCGGTGGGACTGCTTCGGTGGAGTATGAATGCCGGATGCCCATGATCTTCGTGGTGGCGTCGAAGTCGGCTCAGCGTTGGAGTTCTTGGAGTTCTGTGGAGCAGACGAGGTGCGGGATGCGTGAGCAGAGGGCCCGTGGTCCGTTTTCAAATGAGAACGTATGTGGTGGATCTGGTGGTGGTTCTGGAGGTGGATCTGGTGGGTTTTGGTTTAATCCCAATGTGGTGACGGGGGGGGGGGTCATGGTGCGAAGGAGCAGCACATTAGTTCTAGTTCTAAACTAAACACCAACTGCAGGAACACCAGTTAGAAAAGATGTGGGCGTCTATACAGCCGATCTAGAAATCCATGTAAAAAACATGGATTTGAGGAAAACTGAATTCTCCAAATTGCCCCATATAGTGTGAGTGAGTGTCAAAACCACAGGAGGGCAACCTACACGGAACCCACAGTGCAGGGGAGAATGTTTCGAGCACTGGGCAGATGCAACTAGGAAAGTGTGCCAATCTACACACACACACACACACTATAGGGCAATTAAAAGCACCCAATTCACCTTCAATTTATGTTTTTGAATTGTGGGAAGAAAAAGTAAACCCCACCATGGAACATAAAAAATGGAAGAACAAGGAAACTCAACCTAATCGGGATTCAAATCTGCATCCCCAGCACTGAGACAGTGATAGATTGCCCCCCTGTCCTGGGTGTATCTGCCCAGGGTCTGAAAAGTTCTCCCCTGGATGGGCATGGAGAACCCCCCCCCACCCCGTGACCCTGGAAAGAGAGAATACGACAGAGAGAGAGAGAGACAGAGAGAAAGAGAGAGAGATGGGGCAATTTAAAGCAGCCAATTCACCTTGAATTCTTGTTTTTGAATTATGGAAAGAAAAAGTAAACCTCCCCATGGAACATGGAAGAACATGGAAACTCCACCCAGATCGGGATTCGAACCTGGATCCCCAGCACTGAGACAGCGATAGATTGCCCCCCTGTCCTGGGTGTATCTGCCCAGAGCCCGAAACGTTCTCACCTGGATGGGCATGGGAAGTCGGCTCAGCGTTTGGAGTCCGAGGTGCGGGATGCATAAACAGAAGATGTGGTGGATCTGGTAGTAGTTCTGGTGGTGGATCTAGTGGTGGATCTGGTGGTGGATCTTGTGGTAGTTCTGGTGGTGGATCTAGTGGTGGATCTGGTGGTGGATCTGGTAGTAGTTCTGGTGG
>JAFMOD010000849.1:443850-459234 GCA_019802435.1 Corydoras maculifer | reverse complement strand
AGAAAAGCCGACAACCCGGATCAAACCCATGCGGACACATGGAGGACATGCAGACTTCATACAGAAAGGACCGCATACTCAGGAGTTGGATCTGGGACCCTCTTGCTGTGAAATCGAAGTGCTAACCGCTGCACCACCATGCCACCCCCTCACTTCATATCTCTCACTATTACTAAATAGTTGATTGATCTCCCCAACTCTGTCCATAATGCTGAGACTTTCAGCATTTTTAGCTCAACACATCCCGTCAGACCATTGATGCCAAGGAATAAACCTGCAAATCTAAAAAGGTTCTATTTCCATGGGGAATCTGTTCTCTGGCAACTAAGAGCCAAAGTAAAGCAGGAGAATTGAACAACACATGACATCAAAATAAATAATCAATCATTCACTGAGTGAGTTCAGCTCTATATTTGGAGCCTGCAGCAAAATGTGAAGCCACACAAATACAGAGGTCAATACACAGTGCTTTTGGTGAGAATGACGTCGATTAATTACCTACACGTCTATATGGTCTTATATGATCACATTGTGCACTAGCTGTTGTCTCGGGATTGCTCTCTGGGCGCTGCGTACAGGACTGCCCGCGTGGTACGTGTGCTCACTCGACTCAGTGTGTGTATGTGTGTGTTTCACTGCATGGAGGGGTTAAATGTGGTGGACTTATTCCACTGTGTGTAAGTAGGGAAGGCAAAATAGATCACTCGGATCAAATCAGTTTTTTAATTTACATTTAGCAGACGCTTTGATCCAAAGCGACTTACAAATGAGAACATTACACGTCAGAAGTTATGGAGAAAACCAACTACACTGTAAATTCATCAAACCTGATTGTTATTTGGTGCTGTGCCCCCCCCCCCCCACTTTTTTCTCTCTACAACAGGTATTTGTTAAAGAGATGCGTCTTCAGTAGTTTTTTTAAAACTGTTTAGTGATTCTGCCTTACGGACGGAGTTGGGAGGATGGTTCCACCATTCTGCAGTGGTGAACATCACGGAGTGAGAATGAGCTCTTCGGTGAGGTGGAATCGCCAGGCGGCAATCATCACCGGAGCGAAGTGAACGAGTTGGAGTGTATTTTAAAAAGATAGAGTGAAGGTGTGCTCAGCGATGGATTGGCGCCCTGTCCTGGGTGTATCTGCCCAGCGCCCGAGTCCTTCTCCCCTGGATGGGCATGGGGAACCCCACCGCGACCCTAATAGAGGATAAAGCGGAAGATAATGAATGAATAAATGAGTGAAGGTAGGAGGGGGAAGATCCAGAAATGGTTCTGTAGGCCTGAATCAGTGACTTGTACTGAATGAATAATAATTGTACTTTAGAAACCAAACCCTGTTTTCTGCCAAAGTCAATGTGTTGAGACAACTTTAATAGAAGTTACAGTATTATTATATCTTTAGTTCTGTTCATTTTGTAATATAATTCTCTTCAAACAGTAGTTTACTGTGTTCTGTCTCAAAAACAAGAACACATCATGTAGTACAAAAGTGATCTGAACCTTATTCTTGCCCCTTTGCCTCATTTCTTAACTCATACCATAGGGAGTTTCCGGCCCAAATGTCTTGCCAGCTTCAGTCATGTTCTGCCCCAGAATTTCTCCATTAGAGCCTCGATGGGGAGCTTTCCAGTCAAGTTTTTTATAGAAGTATCCCTCTATTCTGGCACCTGTCAGAAACACAATCACATTAGAAGCTGTATTAAGACTGTTTTTTAGTGCTTGCAGGTATTTCTGTGCAAAATACTCTTAGAAAAAAGAAACAAGTTTGCAAAATAGTCTATAATAAACCTACTAAAGGAAGATTCTGCAAAACTGAATCTCAGTGAATAATACACTCACCGGCCACTTTATTATGTACCTTATTTCTACACTCTTGTACATTCTTATCAGTTTTTCTTACTGTACAGATTTTTTTTGTAGTCTTACAGTTACAGACTGTAGTCTGTCTGTTTCACCTTGTTCATCACCATCACAGAACAGGATGCACCACAACAGGCAAGTTCATGTTGCTATATTAAGGTGGTTGTATAAAATAAGGTAGATATGTATAGACTGAGGAACAGCTTCATAGCAGACACTCCATCTAACAAGACATTCACCCATGTTATCATCATCTCATCTTACATGTACCATTTATATACATTTTATATGCTGCTATATTTATATTCTATATTTATTGTATACTACTTTTTATATATCGTGTGTATATATGTATATATTCTTACATTTATTTTATATACTGTATATACATTCATTCATTCATTCATTATCTCCCGCTTATCCTCTATTAGGGTCGCGGTGGGGTTCCCCATGCCCATCCAGGGGAGAACGTCTCAGGCGCTGGGCAGATACACCCAGGACAGGGCGCCAATCCATCGCTGGGCACACACTCACTCACACAGACACACTCTATATGGGGCAATTTTGAGAATTCAATTAACTTGATCCATGTTTTTGGACTGTGGGAGGAAACCCACGCAGACACGGGGAGAACATGGAAACTCCACCCAGATGGGGATTCGAACCGGGAATCCCTAGCGCTGAGAGGAGAACATGCTAACCACTAAGCCACCGTGCCCCTACTGTATATACATATATTTAGAAATCATATTTATAGTTAAAATATTCTATATTATATTTACATAATTTTTGTGTATATATATATATATATATATATATATATATATATATATATATATATATATATATATATATATTCATAGTTGTATATTCTTTTATATTTCACATATCTATTTATATTGCACATATCTATATACTTTAAAAAAAACAGGGTAATCAGGGTCCGTGACCTATAATTTTGTTCTTATCTCATGTGATCTTAATGATAATAACATTTTCTTGAATCTTGAATAATAGATTGGACAGTAAGTAAAGAAATCTCCAGCAGCACTGCAATGTCTGATCCACCACAATACACACTAACATGCCATCACTACTAAGTGTTAACTCAGGGATAAGAATCGAACACCATACCAAACATACCTGATATGTAGTGGTCTCATGGTGGTTCTGATCATGAGACAACAGAGTAAACATACATTCATTCATTCATTATCTCCCACTTTATCCTCTAGTAGGGTCGCGGTGGGGTTCCTAATGCCCATCCAGAACGTCTCGGGCGCTGGGCAGATAGACCCAGGACAGGGCGCCAATCCATCGCTGGGCACACACTCACTCACACACACACACACACTCTATATGGGGCAATTTGGAGAATTCAATTGACTTGATCCATGTTTTTGGACTGTGGGAGGAAACCGAAGAACCCGGAGTAAACCCACGCGGACACTGGGAGAACATGGAAACTCCACCCAGATGGGGATTCAAACCGGGAATCCCTAGCGCTGAGAGGCGAATGTGCTAACCACTAAGCCACCGTGCCACCCAGTAAACATACAAATAAGATAAAAAAAAAAATCCAGTGGACAATGCTAGTGTCGGACATGTATCTTTTCTCTCTACAGCCGTCTCTCTCTTAGTGCCTGCAGTCTCGTTTTACTCAAATTTTTCATCAGATAAATTACATTATTAAAAACCTACTGTGTAAAACGTGAAAGAATAAAATTCTTTAGTTTTTCTTTTCTGACAGTGTTGAAGGTACAGGCTCTTACTTTGGTTGGGCTGCAGCAGAACTTCAGTCTGCCTATAAATCTTCTCAGTCCAATTTTTGGTGCAATCAGCTCTTGCCAACAAACTCTCCAAGTGAGCATCAAGCTCCGTTTTTTCAACCTGACCTAGCTTCTCCTCTGTAAACTAGAAAAACAAATCAGTCATTTCTAAAATTTAAACTCGCAGTGTTAAATCAGGGCTACATTCATATAGCTTTTGCAGAGTCATTTTGATGTGACAATGTAACTGGGGTAACACGAAGATAATGGATGGATGGCTGATGTAACTGAAGGTCTGAAATTCTTCTAGCTGGATGCAAGCAAAGAAGTACAACAACTTTACACACTTGTAAGCTACATCTTGGTGCCTTACACATTCATTCATTCATTATCTCCCGCTTATCCTCTATTAGGGTCACGGTGGGGTTCCCCATGCCCATCCAGGGGAGAACGTCTCAGGCGCTGGGCAGATACACCCAGGATATTATATGTAGGGCGCCAATCTATCGCTGGGCACACACTCTCACACAGACACACTCTATATGGGGGAATTTGGAGAACCCAATTGACCATGATCCATGTTTTTGGACTGTGGGAGGAAACCGGAAAACCCGGAGGAAACCCACGCGGACACGGGGAGAAGATGGAAACTTCACCCAGATGGGGATTAGAACCGGGAAGCCCTAGTGCTGAGAGGCTAATAAGCCACCATGCCGCCCCAGAGTCATTTTGATGTGACAATGTAACTGGGGTAACATGAAAATAATGGATGGATGGCTGATGTAACTCAAAGATCTAAAATTCTTTTAGCTGGATTCAAGCAAAGAAGTACAACACGTTTACACACTTGTAAGTTACATCTTGGTGCCCTTAAACAGTGCTGATCAAAAGTATATATATATATTGTATTATATTCATATATTATATGTATTTTATGGAAATTACAGAATGACAGAACGTAGGTGGGACGCATTGTACACCAAAGTCTTAGTAAAGAATAAGTTCAACTTCATTAAGTCACGTGTTTACCTGCACTGCACGCGATAAGAAGAGTCCCGCATCCGACGCCAGTTTCTTGAAACTGAACTCCATCTGTCCGCCGAGCTGCACCGAGCACAACAGAGCAGAACTGCCCCTGCCCCAGCGTTCAGCAGCCTGCAGCCGGGCGCGCGCTACGTCACATGGTGGAAGCTGATTGGTCGAACAGCTGCTTCTTTCAGCGTTCGGAAAAAAGCGCCTTAATGTTGTTGACCATTTTAAAAACATCTGTAAATCCATGATCCACCTCAAGATAGAATTTTTAAAGATAAAAATAAATAATAAAAAAATAAAAAATATATACACGGTGTAATATATATAAAAAAGGTTTATATATATATATATGTATATATATGTATATATAAAAGGAACAATTAATTAATTTTAACAAATCTGTAAAATTCATATAAAAAATAAAATAAAAATAGAAACTATTTTATCATGTAACAATGACTAAATGTAATATATGAAAGCAAAAACAATGTAACAAAACGTAAAAAAAAAAAAAAAATAATAATAATTATATATATATATATATATATATATATATAAACTTATAAAGGAACTATAAAAGAGACCATTATTATTATAAATCTGTAAATAAAATTAAATCTGTATCCATTGATTATGTTCAGGTGACATCTACAGGCTGCTTTTAGTAAATCATATGAAATACTGGGGATTTAACAATTATATACTGTAAAATGGGCGGTACTGTGGCTTAGTGGTTTAGCATGTTCTCCTCTCAGCACTAGGGATTCCCGGTTCGAATCCCCATCTGGGTGGAGTTTCCATGTTCTCCCCGTGTCTGTGTGGGTTTCCTCCGGGTTCCTCCCACAGTCCAAAAACATGGATAAAGTCAATTGAATTCTCCAAATTGCCCCATATAGAGTGTGTCTGTGTGAGTAAGTGTGTGCCCAGCGATGGATTGGCGCCCTGTCCTGGGTGTATCTGCCCAGCGCCCGAGACGTTCTCTCCTGGATGGGCATGGGGAACCCCACAGCGACCCTAATAGAGGATAAAGCGGAAGATAATGAATGAATGAATACTGTAAAATGTTTAAAAGTTATTACCTTGCATTGACTTATAGAACATATACGTCATACATTTAATGCAGCAGTACTTTAGATGGTAGTTTAACTTCCCCTTTTTGAAAGGACTATGATTCCATGTTTTTGGACTGTGGGAGGAAACCAGAGAACCCGAAAAAAACCCACGCAGACACGGGGAGAACATGGAAACTCCACCCAGATGGGGATTCGAACCGGGAATCCCTAGTGCTGAGAGGCGCTTTTTTTAATTTATATACATTTCACATTTAAATTTGAGCAATAAGTATTTTTTATTTGCATTTGTCAATTCATATTTAAAATAAAGTTCCTACTGTGAGTAGACTGTCAGGAAAGCATTGCTGTGACATAAAATTTTTAATTTGAATAACACAGGACCATGATGATCCACCAGGGGCTGCCACCCACGCTTTTTATTTACTTTTTTAATTGTGAAATAATTATCATTAAACTTTATATTCCAGTTTGCAGATGACCTACCTTTATGTTCAATTCAGGCACTAAACTGAGGTTTACTGCTATATTATATATAAGAAAATTAATTATATTAATCAAATTCAAGTGGTTATTATTAATAAATCTGACCACATGTCCCTTTGATGCTTTAAAGTAATAGAAGAGAACACTTAATTTCTGCTTATAACAAACATCTATAGACAAATATCATTTTGACATTACATTTATTTACATATATTTGATCATAGTAGCTTCACTGTATAGTGAAGCCTGCATTTTACATGCTGCATTCACAGGTGTCTAAAAACCACTGTACAAAATAATCTATCTTTTAAAAAAGATAAACATTTCAAATTCACTCTTGACATGTAAAAGCATGCTACACATCCACCCACACATCAGCACTGAGGTCTATCCCTGTTCCACGGCTTTGAAATTCTGTGTTCTACAGTCTGCATTTAAAACAATCACTCTGCACGTTTACAATCTTCAGGGGTTCAATCTAAAATCATGTGCTTTAATTAGTAACTATATTAGAAGGTAAAGTGGTTAAGTAACTACATTGTACAATAAGCATTCTTTGCCATGAAAGCGATGGCGTGAGTGCACATGTGTATTGAGTTTTCATTGTGCTCGTTATTCTGATTTTGTGCTTTTTCGTTTTGTGCCTTTAGGGGGCAGCAAATGCCATATAAACATCCAATATTCAGCTTTGTGTATTATCTGCCCCAGGATTCACAGGTAAGTCAAAATCTAAATGTAATATTCAGTTTGCTTTAATCAGATTGGTCAGCAAATTGTCTGTGTTGCTCCATTGTCTCATACTGCCAGAAACAAGAAATTGGAATCCATTTCTGTCAGCCAAGGTACAATTTCCACCACTATAATATTTGGATCTTAGGGTAACCGTACTGTTTAAGAGCCAAAAAAAAGTGTTCGTTCCAAGTAAAATGACATTATTGTGTACCACTTGTGTGACATGGAATAACGTACACATTTTCTCAAAGGGTGAGAAATAATTAACCTAATTTCTCATTTGTAAGTCGTTTTGGATAAAAGCGTCTGCTAAATAATGATGAATAAAGGTAAATGTAAATGTAAGTATGACCATTTCTGAAACAGATTTACTTTATTGTAAACTTGTATGTAAAGAACGGCTGTGTCTGAAATCACCTACTTTGTACTACTTAAGCAGGAAGGGCATAAAAATAGGCAGTTGTAAGGTTAAGGTTAAGGAACCAGCCTGAGTTCATTCCCCATCCCACCAAATGCTATAGCTGAAGTACTCTTGGGCAAGGTACCTAACTCCTCACTTGTCTTGTACAAGGCTGTCCATTGCTCTGGGCCTGTGTTCTCACTTTACTGTTGTATGTACATGTGTGTGATTTACTACAGGGATTTGGGGGGGGGGGTGTAATTCCTGCACAGAGAGCAAAATAGAGCACTTTCTGAATGTGAAGTAGGTGAAAATTCCTTAGATGGCCTAATGCATTGAAAGTTATTCTAAAGTAAGCATTCACACGCACTGAAAGCACCTACTACATACAGGGCAAGAATGGATTAGATGGAAGTATGCGCAGTAGGTGACAATTCCTTAGATGACCAATTGAATTGGAAGCCATTTTTAAATAAGCATCCAATACTGCATTCCATGATTAAACTACATTCTACAAATACTGTATGTCTGACATCAAATAACAATTTAACATTAAATTATGTCTTTCAGGTTTGAATCCCCATCTGGGTGGAGTTTCCATGTTCTCCCCGTGTCTGTGTGGGTTTTCTCCGTGTTCTCCGGTTTCCTCCCACAGTCCAAAAACATGGATCGAGTCAATTGAGTTCTCCAAACTGTCCCATATAGTGTGTGTATGTGCCCAGTGATAGATTGGCGCCCTGTCCTGGGTGTATCTGCCCAGCGCCCGAAACGTCCCCTGGATGGACATGGGGAACCCCACCGCGACCCTAATAGATGATAAAGCGGAAGATAATGAATGAATTAATGAAGTCTTTCAATATAGGAACTTTTACAGTGTCGGGTTTGTCAGATGGCAGACGTGATGCTTCCCAGATTACACCTGGTTTACCAGTTAAAACTACCTACAGTGAAGTAAAGCAGTTGGTTATGACTCAGTGCCTCGCTAAACCTGAATCCTAAACTTTAGTGTTAAAAAAAATTCTTTATGTTCATCTTATGTGGCCCCAGGTATGGGGTCACTAATACCCACCATGAAGCTTTAACGGGAAAAAATAACTGTGTTCACAATCAGTACTGTGAGATAACACAATGATCACATTCCACACTCTGACTTTGTAATGCGTGAGCGCATGAGCTGTATAACACCTGTGGCAATTCCTTGTACAATTTACACAGTTATAAGGGATCACAGTTATAAGTACCATCACTTACTTCATCTATGTGTAGGTTAGTCACATTAGAACAAAGCACGTCTATCAAATGTATGCAGGAGAAACTGTGATTCTAGTTGTATACAGAAGGATAACCCTGCAGCACCATAGAGAAATTCTAAAGACCAGTGCACCTGAGGTGAACCAGTTTCTTCACATGCAGGTGGAACCATCCGGTGAACACTGCAACTGTTTCTCAATGATGTGCCGCAGGGACTTATACCTACAGAGAACACAGTGAAATCACATCAGGCATCTCATCTTTATAACATGACCGCTAAAAGTCAGGGACGGAAAGGGGTCATCACGTTTCCCCCCAAGGTAGGAAAAGCATGTCCACTGCATTTTAAAGAGCTGTGGCTCTTACACCATGCAGGGGTGGTGTTACAGGCTCTATGGACACACAAGCTAAAGGTGTCCATGGTAGGATTAAGGTCAGTTTGATGAATGAGAGGTTTTTCTCCCCCTCCCCACTTGGGCCTAATGCATTCTATAACAATATTAATAATGGCAGAACCTAGATGTTCAAAACCATCATCTACAGATCCTTCATGTCTCGATAAGGCCACAGTAATTCATATTAATATGTCCATATTGATGATAATATAAAATTTTATGCTACATTCTTTTACATACCTGTGTTTTAGCTTTTGCACCTCTCTGTCCTCTTCCTCTGATAACTTGATGATGAAACTTTGAAGCACAGGCATCTCAAATTTGATGTACTGCGCCACCTAAATGCAGGAAAATGAAAAATCTGTGGTTAACCTTTTAACAGTTAGTCATAATGCTTGATCACACATTAAATATCACGGGTGATTGATAAAGATTCTAGCATCTAAATCAATAGTGTATGTTTATATAACTAAAACAAGTGTGGTTAAGGGTGGCACGGTGTCTTAGTGGTTTAGCATGTTCTCCTCTCAGCACTAGGGATTCCCGGTTCGAATCCCCATCTGGGTGGAGTTTCCATGTTCTCCCCGTGTCTGCGTGGGTTTCCTCTTGGTTCTCCGGTTTCCTCCCACAGTCCAAAAACATGGATCAAGTTAATTGAATTCTCAAAATTGCCCCATATAGAGTGTGTCTGTGTGAGTGAGTGTGTGCCCAGCGATGGATTGGCGCCCTGTCCTGGGTCTATCTGCCCAGCGCCTGAGATGTTCTCCCCTGGATGGGCATGGGGAACCCCACCGCGACCCTAATAGAGGATAAGCGGGAGATAATGAATGAATGAATGAAGTGTGGTTAAGGGCGGCACGGTGGCTTAGTGGTTAGCACGTTCGTCTCTCAGCGCTACGAAATCCCGGTTTGAATCTCCATCTGGGTGGAGTTTCCATGTTCTCCCCGTGTTCGCGTGGGTTTCCTCCAGGTTCTCCGGTTTCCTCCCACAGTCCAAAAACATGGATCAAGGTCAAATGAGTTCTCCAAATTGCCCCATGTAGAGTGTGTTTGTGTGAGTGTGTGCCCAGCGATAGATTGGCGCCCTGTCCTGGGTGTATCTGCCCAGCGCCCAAAACATTTTCCCCTGGATGGGCATGGGGACCCCCCTGCGACCCTAATAGAGGATAAAGAGGAAGATAATGAATGAATGAAGTCTGGTTTAGCAGGATTACAACCATCCATCCATTATCTTCCGCTTTATCCTCTATTAGGGTCGCGGGGGGGGAATTCCCCATGCCAACCAGAGGAGAACGTTTCGGGCGCTGGGCAGATACACCCAGGACAGGGCGCCAATCTATCACTGGACACACACTCACACAAGCACACTCTACATGGGGCAATTTTGGAGAACTCAATTGACTTGATCCATGTTTTCGGACTGTGGGAGGAAACCGGAGAACCCGGAGGAAACCCACAGTAACACGGGGAGAACATGGAAACTCCACCCAGATTGGGATTCGTCCTGGGAATCTCTAGTGCTGAGAGGAGAACATGATAACCACTAAGCCACGGATTACAACCAATCTGATAAAAATCTGTCTTGGTTGCCAGACAGCAAATGAGAAACTTGGGTGAGCTAGAATATTTACATGTGTTTGCTTAGTGGAATCCTATTTTACTTATTATGAACACTTACATCATATGTAACCTCCTCTCCCAGGTCCTGCTCCTTCAGAAAGATTTTGCAGACCTGCTCGCATGGCCCTTGTAAGATCCTCCATACCAGAGGGTGATCAGAGTGCTTCAGCTTCACTCGCTCTGCAAAATAACACACAGGTTCCAACTGAACTAAAGGACATATCCCAAAAACTTTATATACATGGTTTAGTTACTGTTCTTTAAAAGAAAAAAAAGTTTTTATTGGTTCCACCGCCTGGAATTATCCAAATCCAAAATAGAATCTAATTCAAGTCAAACAAACAACACAATATAAACATTCCTACATCTTGGTTGTCATTTAACAATTTAGGATACTAGACTTGGAATTACTTCATGGCTGGTCCAGCCTAAGATGTATTTAATTTAATTGGTTAATTATATTGACGGCACTGCTCTGTGGTGGTACTACTGGAGTACACGGTATGATCTGTAGAACACAAACAGATGGCCTAGTCTGAAATAAGACACATACTTCAACATTTAAATAATAATTCCCATCACTGCTGCTGAAAATTTACATGATTATGATAAAGTGTAGGCGGCACGGTGGCTTAGTGGTTAGCACATTCGCCTCTTAGCACTAGGGATTCCCGGTTCAAATCCCAATCTGGGTGGAGTTTCCATGTTCTCCCTGTGTCCCCGTGTGTTTTCTCCGGGTTCTCCGGTTTCCTCCCACAGTCCAAAAACATGGATCAAGTCAATTGAGTTCTCCTAATTGCCCCATATAGTGTGTGTCTGTGTGAGTGAGTGTGTGCCCAGTGATAGATTGGCACCCTGTCCCGGGTGTATCTGCGGGTGTATCTGCCCAGCGCCCGAAACGTTCTCCCCTGGATGGGCATAGGGAACCCCCGCCCCCCGCCACCCTAGTAGAGGATAAAGCGGAAGATAATGGATGGATTGATGGTTAATGATATGACAGGCATGTGAGTAAAAATAAGAGACAGGCAGACTGATGTCTCTAGAAAAGTGACATTCATCTGCTGGTGGGATCTGAGAAAAATCACTTGGAAATTTTAAGAATGTAGGTAAAAATACCTCAATCATCAAGCCTACAATGATGACATGCAACCTGTTTTAAAAATGTATATGATAATCTTGTGATGAACATCACAGGACATAGTCACGATGGAAAGTGTTATCAAGGTGACGGGAATAAATGTTATAATTAATATTAAAGTAAGGAAGTCATCTATTTTACCCATTTTGTTCTTACACATTATTTTACCCAATTTGTTCCCACATTAAACCCATCTGCAGAGAAACACACACACTGAGCACCCAGGGAGCAATTGGGTAACCCAATCCTTGATCAAGGGCACTTTAGACATAGCAATTGGTGGAACGTGGAATCAAACTTGGGACCTTTTATTTCGCAAGGCTGGTTTCTTAAACACAAGCCTACAACTGCCCCTAATGCTGGATGTTTATTACAAAGCAACTTTTAGCTCAGTTACTTTATTAATTCATTCATTATCTTCTGCTTTATCCTCTATTAGGGTCGCGTGAGCGGGGTTCCCCATGCCCATCCAGGGGAGAACGTCTCGGGCGATGGGCAGATACACCCAGGACAGGGCGCCAACCTATCGCTGGGCACACACTCACTCACATTCTATATGGGGCAATTTGGAGAATTCAATTGACTTGATCCATGTTTTTGGACTGTGGAAAGAAACTGGAGAACCCGGAGGAAACCCACGCGGACACAGGGAGAACATGGAAACTCCACCCAGATGGGGATTCGAACCAGGAATCCCTAGTGCTGAGAGGCGAACGTGCTGACCACTAAGCCATCCAGTTGCTTTATTTCATACAAATCATTAAATCTTCCAAGTCATTAAAGTCAAAATTATATTTGTGTTCAGAATCCATCAGAGTGGCATCCTAACATTTTAAACAAAGCAAAAATGCCCATTGTAAATAATGTGTATGATACTGCTGTGTCCTGCAGACATTCAGGTTACTGACCTCCGCTTGCATGGACGATGTACAGTGCGAAATCTTCTGGGCTATTTTCAATCTTAAACTTGTTCAGTAAAACGCGCAGCACCTGCGGCGTCGTCATGCAGCTGTTGATCCGCACGTTCGTGACTGAGCCGTACGCAGGAGTAAACACTGCCGTCTGCAGCAGAGAGCGTGAACCAGGATTACACCAAGATTCACAGTAAACGTCTCCTCCACACAAACACGATGCATCACAAGTGTTTCAAACATCCACGTCGTCACCTTATGATTGTAAAAGTGGCCATTGATGGAGAAACGATGCCTTCTGATTCGTCGCTGGTCACTAGGAGAGCGCTTGTTGCCCCGCCTCAACACAGCAGCATCACTTTTGGTTCTAAGCAGCTGAGATGAGGTGTCTTCTGGAGAGACAGAGAAAGTTGTTGGCAAAATGTTCCAAATAACGAGATGAAAACAAGATCCTGGTGAGACAGACATAAAGGTGACATTGCAGAAGAGATGTCATAGGGGGTGGAGCTTGTAACTGCGCATGCGTATTAGTATGACAGTATCACATTCTGAATGCCCTGATTGATGCTTTATTTTTGCTTCCTGACTTTAAATATTAATGTTCACAGAGAGAAGCCGTGAACAATGTCATGAACAAATATTCCTAGGTCTTAATGTCAGGAATTATCAGGCTCAAATTGTGAAAAGAGTACAGGGAGCATGACATCATGAGTCCAGACCTAAACCCTATTGAGAATATTTGAGATATGATGATGGCGACACGGTGGCTTAGTGGTCAACATGTTCTCCTCTCAGTGCTAGGGATTCCTGGTTCGAATCCCCATCTGGGTGGAGTTTCCATGTTCTCCCCATGTCTGTGTGGGTTTCCTCCGGGTTCTCCGGTTTCCTCCCACAGCCAAAAAAATGGATCAAGTCAATTGAGTTCTCCAAATTGCCCCATATAGAGTGTGTATGCATGCATGTCTGTGTGAGTGAGTGTGTGCCCAGCATTGGCGTCCTGTCCTGGGTGTATCTGCCCAGCGCCCGAAACCTTCTCCCCTGGATGGGCATGGGGAACCCCACCGTGACCCTAATAGAGGATAAAGTGTAAGATAATGAATGAATGATGATGAGTTTGTCACTGTCTAAATCTCCAGCATCAAGAAGATCATGGGTGTAAAAAAATGTTGCCAAGCCACAATTGTGTTTGTGCCACAAATAAAGCTAAATATAGTCCAACAAAATAAGAGCGTGACTTTTATTATGTTCAGGCAGTGTCCATTTGTAATAGTGTGGTAATAAGAACATCTACCTTCCTCCTCAATCTCGCCTCTCGTACCATTTTCTGACTGGTTCTCAGGTGGTGTTACCTCAATAGGGGGTGGAGTCTGTTTTTGAGCTTCAGCACTAAAGAGGAAAATAAAAATACAACAAACATGCTCATTCATTTAAACAGCACTTTCCTGCTGTGCGTCAGAATACATGCTGTCTGTTTGACACCCCTTTAAATAGTTTCCTGCTCCATGATAGCATCAATGTCATTTAAATAAACAGAAATCCTGCAGTTTACTCGGCAACGTTAATAACAGACCTCCACCAATAAGCCTCATCAGCAGTGACGCACAAGGATCCATAAACATTATGTTGGGAATAATTAAAAGTACATACAGCATCCTAAACAGAGCAATGGAGCAGTGCAGACTCAGGCAGAACTTGCAATCTTCAGTCAAAAAGAAATACCTGGGTATCAAACCCAGGACTTTCCGTACTGTGAAAGGAGATAACTTCCCACTGTGACATCATCCCACACAGACGCTTGGGATGCAGGATCAGAATCTTGAGAATTTCTTTAGTTAAATCCAGACCTAGATACCAAGACTAGTCTGCATCACATCTCTTTTATCTAGGCCACTTGCCAATGAAATGATGGGAACTTGTGTGGATGACTTAACCACGGATACAAATGTGTTGGAGAACATGTGGACAATGTAAATTTTAACCACTCGTCGCTGACATAGGTATGTGGCAGTACCAAATGCCTGCAAAACATGGGTTTGATGTTTTTAGGGACACGTGGACCATAGTAATGTTCACATATAAGAGCCACCATTGGTTTAACATTATTCTTTTACCACATGCCCAGTGGCTCAGAGGTATAATAATATTTGGTAGAACTTCGTCACATGTTTTAGGTTGATCTTTACAAATTTTTCACTTTAAATAATGGTTTGTAGGCTCCTTGCTCATATGAAACAACATAATAATAAAATAATTATTATATATATATATATATAAATAATATTATATACATATAATTTTGTGTGTGTGTGTATCAAACTAACCTTGGGTTGCCCAGGTTACAGCCTGAGTGCCAGGAGGTAGATGAGGGAGGTGGTTTGATTCGCTCATGGTCATCTTGCATCTGCAGTCTGATTGGTCGACGCAAACCCCAAAAGATATTAAGAAGACCTTCCACAATCAGCTCGCCTTCTTCCTGCGATAACCAAAAAATAATAATAAAAAATAAAAAAAATCACAAACGGGACAAAATCGCCTACAGAGTCTGTATCCTATTACAGGTTACTAACTTGACAGTTGGGGTCAGAGCATGAGGTCAGCCATGATACACCACCAATCAGAGCATTTAAAATAATCCACAGACATGTTTGTTTCCCTCACCTCTCTGTGCCTCAGC
Organism: Corydoras maculifer; assembly: GCA_019802435.1. Classification (NCBI taxonomy): domain Eukaryota; kingdom Metazoa; phylum Chordata; class Actinopteri; order Siluriformes; family Callichthyidae; genus Corydoras; species Corydoras maculifer. The sequence continues at coordinate 443,899 of JAFMOD010000849.1, read as the reverse complement.
TGCAGGTTATGTCCTTCATAATAAAGGTTGTAGGTCTTCAGATGGGTGA
>JAFMOD010000849.1:430483-443542 GCA_019802435.1 Corydoras maculifer | reverse complement strand
TAAAAAAAATCACAAACGGGACAAAATCGCCTACAGAGTCTGTATCCTATTACAGGTTACTAACTTGACAGTTGGGGTCAGAGCATGAGGTCAGCCATGATACACCACCAATCAGAGCATTTAAAATAATCCACAGACATGTTTGTTTCCCTCACCTCTCTGTGCCTCAGCTGCAGGTTATGTCCTTCATAATAAAGGTTGTAGGTCTTCAGATGGGTGAGGATGCTGCTCCTACAGAGTGAAACACATTTCACACACAGCAGTGGGTGAGTAAGTTAAACACATTTTTATCCTAAAACCAAATATCATATTAAATGTATATGCAAACCATAAAAAAAAAACAAATGCACTTCATTTTTAAATACTCTTTTCACTCACTGTGCATTTATAAAACTGTAAAATCAGAGACAGTGGGTCATCTGTTCCTGCACAATTTGTGTACGTCAGTTAAACTTGATAATTCATCAGGACTCACAAGACGCTGTGAATAAGAAGCTGTTGGATGGACATATTGGACGGTGGATGTCCCGGTTTCAGGTGAGTGAAACTATTGTATCTGCACTATTTATGAACATGAAGGAGACATTTCATGGTTCGTTTGGAAATAACATTGCATTTAATCCAAAATTATGTTGTTATCCTAAAGTTTAGTTATTTTATTATTACTCTTATAACTTGTCGCCTTCAACATTATGCAAATCACAAATATGTAAAATCCATTTGGAACAGATTCTGTCCTCACATAACCTACATGACAGTCTGTGCTGGATTTGCTATTCTTAATCCTAAATGCTTCTGCACCCAAATGTCATCCTTTTATCAGATCAACAAAGACACACGTTTTTTTGTTCAGAGTTTGGACAAGACCCTGATATGATGAGACAGATGATGGGAGAGAATGCTTTCAAATTAGAAGCAGGAGTTCAGAGAAACTTACTATAATGAAAATACTCATCCTCTTCACCGATGTTTTCGCCTCACATATTCTAATAAGAGATCCAATGACGTAGATTTAACTTAATAGCAGGGTTTAAAAATATATACTTTATCATTCATTCATTCATTCATTATATTCCGCTTTTATCCTCTATTAGGGTGGGGGGGTGGGGGGGGGTTCCCATGCCCATCCAGGGGAGAACGTTTCGGGCGCTGGGCAGATACACCCAGGACAGGGCGCCAAACTATCGCTGGGCACACACACTCACACAAATACACTATATGGGGCAATTTGGAGAATTCAGTTGACTTGATCCATGTTTTTGGACTGTGGGAGAAAACCGGAGAACCTGGAGGAAACCCGCACGGACACGGGGAGAACATGAAAACTCCACCCAGATTGGGATTCGAACCGGGAATCCCTAGTGCTGAGAGGAGAACATGCTAACCACTAAGCCACCGTGCCGCCTACACTTTATCATAATCATGTGAATTTTTAGCAGCAGTAATTTGAATTATTATATCAATGTTGAAGTATGTGTCTTATTCCAGACAAGTCCATCTGTGTTCTACAGATCATACCGTGCACTCCAGTAGTACCACCACAGAGCAGGGATTATTTGATTGGTTCATTAGTCCTATCCCAGCAGTGTCACTGAGGTGGAGAAATGAAACTACAGCAGCACTGCTGCACTAAAACCCCCTCACCACATCAGTGTCCCTGCAGAACTGACAAAACATCCACCACCCAAATGATACCTGTTCTGTGGTGGTCCTGACCAATAGAGAACCATCTTTATGGTAAGTGGAGGAAATGGACAGTGGAGCAAGAAGGGGCATGTCCAAACTTTTGAATAGTACTGTATATGAAGGGATTTAACACATTGTTAAAGAAACATGAGGACAAAGCCATAAAACCCACAAACTCAGGTTTCACTTCCTGAAAAAAAACAGACGCTGTTTTAAGCACTCAGCATTACGAGCAATGAGGAACCAGCCATAAAAAAGAACCTCAGAATGCATTTAAAACCCAGTCCACGAGAAATGAGCGCATGATAAACATTCATTCATTCATTCATTATCACCCGCTTTATCCTCTATTAGGGTCGCGGTGGGGTTCCCCATGCCCATCCAGGGGAGAACGTCTCGGGCGCTGGGCAGATAGACCCAGGACAGGGCGTCAATCCATCGCTGGGCACACACTCACTCACTCACACACACACTCTCTATGGGGCAATTTTTGGAGAACTCAATTAACTTGATCCATGTTTTTGGACTGTGGGAGAAAACCAGAGAACCCGGAGGAAACCCACGCGGACACGGGGAGAACTTGAAAACTCCACCCAGATGGGGATTCGAACCGGGAATCCCTAGCGTTGAGAGGCGAACGTGCTAACCACTAAGCCCGCATGATAAACAATCACGGGAAATGTTTAGAGTAATTAAGTTTCTAACCAGGGTTCCTGCTTCATTTAACTTTAACACCAGATCTTAACTAGAGGCTTTACTAATATGAGTGTTTATTTCCTAAATAATCTCTTTTTCTATAATTCTGTAAAATAAACTCTGCTCGTCAGTTCCACTTCCCTTGTAGATGAACTTTGTTCTATAATTACAGGCTGCAATTTATCTGTTTCTTTATTTAATTTGTTAGTCCCACTTTGCTCTTTAATGATCAGGACCCAAACAGAGCTGGTATTGGGTGATATTTGGGTGGTTGATGATTGGCAGCAATGCAGTGTTTTTAATGAGTGAATCAGACACGGTGGTGCTGTACCTGCACCTCCCTTTTATCCAAAGCAACTTGCAAGAATCCAACTTGATGGTTAGAGTCAGAGCACGGGGTTCTTTATGATACAGCATCTGGTTTTTCTGTACTTTGAGAGTTAAGAGATTTAGATTGGTTGAAACTCCCAACGCCGGCATGGTGGCCTAGTGGTTTAGCATGTTCTCCTCTCAGCACTAGGAAATCCTGGTTCGAATCCCCATCTGGGTGGAGTTTCCATGTTCTCCCCGTGTCCGCGTGGGTTTCCTCCGGGTTCTCCAGTTTCCTCCCACAGTCCAAAAACATGGATTATGTCAATTGAGTTCTCTAAATTGCCCCATATAGAGTGTGTATGTCTGTGTGGGGTCTGAGATTGGCGCCCTGTCCTGTGTGTATCTGCCCAGCACCCGAAACGTTCTCCCCTGAATGTGCATGAAAAAAAAAACCTAAGATAATGGATGGATGAAACTCCCAACCTTCAGACCTTAATAGCCACACCCTTAATATATGGTTTTATAAAATGGTTATAAAATAGTTTTTTTTATCCTTAAATCTGATTGGCTGAGCTGTCTGTCCAGCCATGACATTATTAGACAATAACACACACCTCTGAGCGCTTCACATTTGTATCAATGCATGAAATACAATACACTATCATGTACCATGAATTAAAATACAGATTAATAAACCGTGCGCCGATTTCTGATGAGCGCCCGTTACTCAGCGATCAATATTCACTAAAAGTTACATTGTAAAAGATATTTTTTTTACACTGCACTCAACAACACCTCTTTTCTGTGATTTATTTACAATAAAGAATGCCGTCTCATGCCTTATCGCTTTATTACATGATAATTGGATGAATGTAGCAGTTACATAAGGGTGAACTGTATGTGAGAGGATGATTATAAAAGGAGAGACTCACTTGCTGATGTATTTATCCTCTCCGATTTGAACACCTTCGCTCCTGACATCCATTTTCGCTCTACAGCGACTGCATAAAGACTGCAAAGAGAAAAAAGGAAGCACTCTGAGTATTGTGTTCCTGCTAAAAAACCATCAAAGCATCTTGTCTTCTGTATGTAGGCCAGAGTGTGTGCAGCGCAAGAGGCAGAATATGGTAATGGAATTGAGGCACAATGCAGTATTCACCTGTGATTCCATTGTTTTTATACAAACATCCTAAATTATCCTATGCAACACGCACACATTTATATACTGATAGGTCTATCCTCATTAGGATGCTGTAGCCTATCCAAGCCCTTAAAGGGCAAAAGGGCAAAGGAAACACCCAGGTCGTCAGCCCACTGCAGGACAGTTCCACAATTCCACCTGAAGTCAATTTACTAATCACTAATTAGTATGTTATGGGCGGCAAGGTGGCTTAGTGGTTAGCATGTTCTCCTCTCGGCACTAGGAATTCCCGGTTCGAATCCCCATCTGGGTGGAGTTTCTATGTTCTCCCCGTGTCCGCGTGGGTTTCCTCCGGGTTCTCCGGTTTCCTCCCACAGTCCAAAAACATGGATCAAGTCAAATGAATTCTCCAAATTGCCCCATATAGAGTGTGTCTGTGTGTGTGAGTGTGTGCCCAGTGATGGATTGGTGCCCTGTCCTGGGTGTATCTGCCCAGCGCCGGAAACGTTCTCCCCTGGATGGGCATGGGGAACCCCCCCCGCGACCCTAATAGAGGACAAAGCGGAAAATAATGAATGAATAATTAGTATGTTTACAGTCTTTTATAGGAAACCTGAGCATATAACCTCGATGATGACAAAACCTTTTTTCTGACTCTTTTAAAACAACACCACAGGTTTGAAGCAGTGAGAACACAACCCAGAAACCCATGCAGGCACAATAACAACCCTGCAGACTCCACACAGAAAAGACCTTTATTTGCCCCGACCGAGAGTTTAACTAAGGATCCTTTTTGCCATCAGGTCGATGCACTAACCACCACATCACCATGCTGTCTCAGACAGTGGGTCACAAAAGCAAAGAAAACTAATCTGGGATTAAGACTCAAAGCTCAGTGCATTATTTTATTGTCAGGTTTAATGTAGCCTTCACTTCATATGATGCAGTGATCCTGGAGAAAACACTTTCACATCCCACTGTATACTTATAGCTGGATGATGATGATGATGATGATGATGACGACGATGATGATGATGATGCAACCGTATGATCTGACTTAGGGCTGCAACAACGAATCGATAAAATCAATAAAAATCGATTAATAAAAGTGTCGATAACGAATTTCGTTATCGATTCGTTGGGTCGCACAATTTCCACGTTACTCGCAATGTCGTAACCGCTTACGTCACCTGCAGCTATTCAACAACGCTGGAAAAAAAAATAGAGGGTTGAACAAAACAGAAATCTGCAAAAAAAGATAAATCGTACAAATGAAACAATTGAAAATTTTTGTATTTATTTATCCGATCGGCGGCACGGTGGCTTAGTGGTTAGCACATTCGCCTCTCAGCGCTAGGGATTCCCGGTTCGAATCCCCATCTGGGTGGAGTTTCCATGTTCTCCCCTTGTCTGCGTGGGTTTCCTCCGGGTTCTCCGGTTTCCTCCCACAGTCCAAAAAACATAGATCAAGTTAATTGAATTCTTAAAATGCCCCATATAGAGTGTGTCTGTGTGAGTGAGTGTGTGCCCAGCGATGGATTGGCGCTCTGTCCTGGGTGTATTTGCCCAGCGCCCAAAACGTTCTCCCCTGGACGGGCATGGGGAACCCCACCGCGACCCTAATAGAGGATAAGCGGGAGATAATGAATGAATGAATGAATATTTATCCGATTTATCAATTAATCGGAAAAAATAATTGACTGATTAATCGATTATCAAAATTATAGTTAGTTGCAGCCCTAATATGACTTCTGAACAGGACCACAGGTTTAAACCCGCAAGGAGCTGATAATCATCAGTGATCTGTTCACAGCTAAGACTCGACACCCTGCACATGCGCTTGAAGTGTCACTCAGCTGTCTTCGCTTATTTTTCAACATTACAAATCTTGAATGAACATATACACACACACACAGACACACACACACACACACACACACACACACACACATACACATACAAAGGATTTTCTGGCTGACTGCCAACAAAGCTACATGTGGTTTCTTTTCTTTTCAGTCCAAGAAACTATAAAAGCCCTTGGAATATAGAGGGGGTGGAGGGGAGCAGATGCAGAGCTTTAAAGCCGGAGCAAAAACTGAACATGACTCCTGAACTCAACACTGGGTTAAGAATTCTAATAACCAACTCCCTACACATATTTATTTCCATCAGAAATCATTAACCGTCCTTACTGTCACCTCCAACATCACAGACCATAATAATACATTCATCCATCCATCCATCCATCATCTTCTGCTTTATCCTCTATTAGGGTCGCGGGGGGTTCCCCATGTTTCGGGCGTTGGGCAGATACACCCAGGACAGGGCGCCAATATATCGCTGGGCACACACTCATTCACACAAACACACTCTATATGGGGCAATTTGGAGAACTCAATTGACTTGCTCCATGTTTTTGGACTGTGGGAGAAAACCGGAGAACCCGGAGGAAACCCACGCGGACACGGGGAGAACATGGAAACTCCACCCAGATGGGGATTCGAACCGGGAATCCCTAGCGCTGAGAGGAGAACATGCTAAACCACTAAGCCATCCATAATAATACACAGAAACCCAAATACCACTGTAACCAGTCACCCCAAAGAACCCCAAATACGGCTGCAGTTTTTAACGAGACAAATCACTAATGGCTAGAAAAGTCACTAAGCAGCATCATTTCTGTGATCTGTATAAGAAATGTTCTTCCTCCTCCTCTTCATCGAATCCATTACTTTCTCAGTGGACAGTTCGGGACCATTTGCATCACAGTGCACTGTGAGCTGTATGAGGCTCAGACGTGGATATCAATCGTAGGCTTTACGCACTGTGGGACTTTTACATTCATTCATTCATTCATTATCTTCCACTTTATCCTCTATTAGGGTCGCGGTGGGGTTCCCCATGCCCATCCAGGGGAGAATGTTTTAGGCGCTGGGCAGATACACCCAGGACAGCGCGCCAATCTATTCCTGGACACACACTCACTCACACAAACACACTCTACATGGGGCAATTTGGAGAACTCAATTGACTTGATCCATGTTTTTGGACTGTGGGAGGAAACCAGAGAACCCGGAGAAAACCCACACAGACACGGGGAGAACATGGAAACTCCACCCAGATGGGGATTTGAACCGGGAATCCCTAGTGCTGAGAGGAGAACATGCTAAACCACTAAGCCACCGTGCCGGGACTTTTACAGACATCTAAAAATAGTGAACTAAAATCACTAATGCGATTTCAAGCACTATGAAACGGCTGACATCACTCTGTACACTATATCTTTAACTCGGTCGCTTATATAACAAATTAGATCAAATCTCAGTCTTCATCTCGCATTCTGCTGTAATGACTGATTACCACTCGAGGCATCTCCTGTTCCTACACACACACACACACTCATTTCTTTTTCTCTCTGATTCGTTGGACTGTGTTTTACGGCCGTGAATGGCATCAGATCAGATGCGTTACCTTCCCCGGGGCTGAACGTCTCTGCTGTCTCTCTCCTCGGGGACTCGCTGTTCTCCGTTATTTTAAAGCAGCAGTGAAGGCTGGACTGGGGAAGTGCTGCTGATCAGACGTACTCTTCCTCTTTTCTTTGGCACCAGAGGAAGCTGACGCCGGGGTTTTAAATTACAGACTTCCTTAATGTTACTGCGTCTCAAACTTCGCAGCTGTTTTTCTCCTTACCCCCCTCCCCGTGTCTGTCTGCTTTACACATACACACAGCATGAGTGTAATGAGATCAGACATGCAACGTGGTGGATCGGTCACATCCCTTGAACCTGGCACCTGCACCCTCACTTCAGCCACACACACACACACATTCTGCTCGGTAACAAATAAACAGGGCAAAATAAAGCTCTTCACTGGGGCACTTAAGGGATGCCCTGTACACACAGTGGGGGATGGGGTGGGGTGAGATGCTTCCAACACAGTCCCTCATGGCTCCCTATTCTAATGGCTTGTCTGCACAGAACGCAACCTGGTTATCCTTAAGGACAATCACAGTCCCCGAAACACAACATGGAATATCTTATCAACTCGTCTTCACTGTCTGCTTAAGTTCAAGAGAGGCAAATAAAGCCTTCCTGCCCCTCCCTTGTCTCTCTTGCTGCCTTCAGTCGTGGCATAATGAAATATTCATCAGCAATCAGCTCAGAATAGTCCACTCATGCTTTAATATTTCAGAGCGTCTATTAAAGACGCACTGCAATTCCAGACGTTTAGAACGCAGAACCAAGGCTTAGAGACGAAATAAACGCAACTAAAACATGGTATGGTATTATGGGATATTATAAAACCTACAGATATAGTCCATAAATCTGAGCCGTTTGTTCAGCCGTGACATTATTGACAATAACACACCTCTACAATACATTTTAAATTATGTTTAAATTATGTTCGCCTCTCAGCGCTAGTGATTCCCGGTTCGAATCCCAATCTGGGTGGAGTTTCCATGTCCTCCCCATGTCCGCGTGGGTATCATCCGGGTTCTCTGGTTTCCTCCCACAGTCCAAAAACATGGATCAAGTCAATTGAATTCTCCAAATTGCCCCATATAGAGTGTGTATGTGTGAGTGAGTGTGTGTGCCCAGCGATGGATTGGCGCCCTGTCCTGGGTCTATCTGCCCAGCGCCCGAGACATTCTGCCCTGGATGGGCATGGGGAACCCCCCCGCGAACCTAATAGAGGATAAAGTGGGAGATAATGAATGAATGAATAATTAAATAAACTTTTTCTATTTGTTTTTTGTGGTTTTCTGTCTCGTGTGGTTGGGTCCAGCATGCTGTGTTGATTACAACATTTCTGACTTTTTTCCCCCTTTAACCCTTATGTTCCCCATGATGCAGCCTCTGATTTCTAGCATTTGATGAAAGCGCAATGGTTTTAGATGAAATTGTGTGAGATGGAAGCCATGTAAACTGTTACCCGGTGTTAGATGATCCCAGATCAGACAGAATCCCACTCAGACTTTAGGACGTGAGGCCTCCTGCTGTGAACTGCTGCGAGCAGAAGCTCACATTTGTGCGTGACCGTAATTGCACTTTCCAGGAGAACAGCAAGCTGATCCACATTTGTTTGGCAGATGCTATGAAAGTTTAGCAATCTCACTGAATCAACCCTTCAAGCCGAGCTGCAGTGTTTAAACTAAATTCAGCTTTCTGCAAAAGGAGGAGTGTTTAATCATCTATCTGGTAACATCGGAACATAATACAGGTTCATCTTTTGAAAGATGATTAAAGATCAGGCTCCAGCAGCACAGCAACCCAGTCTCAAAGGGCAAAAAAATAATAACTTGTTGGGGCTAGATAAATCTCAAAGGGTTACTCTAACAATGGGACAGAAAGTATACAGGTCACAAGGGTTACTTTAAGAAAACGGGGCATCTATAGGCTTGCGGGTAAGGAACCAGCCTTCCAGCTTTGCAACCTGGAGGTCCCCGGTTTAATTCATGGTCCCACCAATTACTATGGCTGAAGTGCCCTTGGACAAGGCACCGAACCCCAAACTGCTGCCCTTGAGCCATATACAGGGCTGCCCATCACCACTACAGTCACATGTGCTCACTTCACTGTGTGTATATGTTTGTGTTTCGGTGTACAAATGGGTTTAAGGCGTGATAGCTCAGTGGTTAGGGCGTTGGGCTATCAATCTGAAGTTTGTGGGTTCAAAGCCCAGGTCCATCGAAGTTACCAATGTGGGTTCTTGAGCAAGACCCTTAACCCTCATTGCTCCAGGGATGTTGTGATTATCCCTGTGCTCACCTTCTAAGTCGCTTTGGATAAAATGGAAATGGAAACGTGAAGGACAAATTCCTGTGTCCAAACACAATGGGACCTAGACAAGTCACTAGTCCATCGCAGAACAGACATGCACATTAACAACTAGTGGCAGACTTTGGACTGTAGAAAGAATCTCACAGACACAGGGAGAACATGTTAACATTACACTGAATGAACAGTTCACCCTGCCAGAGATTAGAACCAGGGTCCTAGTTGCTGTCAGGCAAGTGCACCTACCTCTGCGTAACCCTGCCGTCATGATTCAATCTTAATGCCTAAGTGCCTAAATGATGAGTCTGAATTCATATTAAACTGTGTTTATGAGCCTGATGAACCATCCAGCTGTATATCTGCACTCACAAGGCTTATAAAACACTTGGCTGGACAGAGTCTTATGTCTTTTCCTGGCTCATTTACTCTCTGCCACAGAAGTGACTATTTTTAAACATGCTTCAGAATGTACAGCAGTTCTGGAACAGACAGATCTGAGCCAATAAGCTGGTTTTTGGATCATCAGTAAGTGATTCAAACTCAGTTGGGGAGGCAGTTGCAGGGAGCCCACAGCAAGGGCGTGCGCGCGCACACACACACACACACACACACACACACACACACACCAAGAAGTTACTGAAACAACTGGTCAGGATTGAAGAAATGATATGACACTAAATACATTGAATCCTGAATTTGACATCTGAGACTGGAACAGACGTCGCCCTGCATTAAGACAAAGACCCTAAAACCTTTCTGCTGAAGCTAAACTGCAGAGTTTAAACCCAGACTACAATCACTGACTTACTGAACCTAAAGCAATTCTGTTCGGATTACAAGTTTGGAACACATCACAATACATCATAATACAGATGTAAGTCAGTTTTTAAAAAAAAAGAAAGTATCCCAAATTGATGATGGGGGACAGGGGCAGCACGGTGGCTTAGTGATTAGCATGTTCTCCTCTCAGCACTAGGGATTCCCGGTTCGAATCTCAATCTGGGTTGAGTTTCCACGTTCTCCCCGTGTCCGTGTGAGTTTCCTCCGGGTTCTCCGGTTTCCTCCCACAGTCCAAAAACATGGATCAAGTCAATTGAATTCTCCAAATTCCCCCATATAGAGTGTGTCTGTGTGAGAGTGTGTGCCCAGCGATAGATTGGCGCCCTACATATAATATCCTGGGTGTATCTGCCCAGCGCCCGAGACGTTCTCCCCTGGATGGGCATGGGGAACCCCCCTGCGACCCTAATAGAGGATAAAGCAGAAGATAATGGATGGATGGATGGATGATGGGGTAGGAGCACAGTCAAGTTACTTTGGATAAATGAGTCTGCTCAATGAGCAAATGTAAATTTTTAACCCCCAGCTTTCGGGCCCCCAGCCAAGCACTCAAACCACCAGTTAGCACACACTCACAATGTCTTAACGATTTCCTAATAACACAATCAAACCTTAAAAGACTTTAACGTAAATTGTGCCACCATCTTCTTGGGCAGCCTCATAAAAATGTACATGTTTTGCAAATCAATAGGTAAAAGTTCCAACCCCTCCCCCTCCACACCACTTTAAAAAAAATTTACTAAATTCCTGGTGTAATCTATAATGAGTATTTATATATCTCACTGCCAACCTCTCCATTTTCTGACTCAAGAGCAGTTACTCAGCCTTTTCCCTTAATATGCAAACCACACACACACACACACACACACACACAGCGAGAGAGAGCGAGCACCCCATGTCAGCATCACCCCCTGACCGCCTCCCCTCCTCTATTGTTCATATCGTCATGGCAACTTTAAAAACACTCATAGTCCAATACCAGGCCAGCAAAGTATCTTTTCTTTCTTCCTTCTGCATATGAGTTTACCAGCCATCATGCAATTTCACAGTGTGTGTGTGTGTGTGTGTGTGTGTGTGTGTGTGGGTGTGTGTGTGTGTGTGTGTGTGTTTGCTTGATCCTATTACTTTGTGTCTGGTCTTAAAGATTTCTAAAACACTGATGGATTCTGAGACGGATTAGTAATCTGAAGATGAATGATAATACAGTGATATCAACATGGTGATTAAACTCTGCGGTGTGATTATATAACCGCTCTTTAAATCTCTAAATGTAAATAAAAGCAGGAAGCTCTGGCAAACCTCATGAATCTGTATTATAATCCCAACAGAGCATAATCAACACAACAGATCTAAACTAAGAACATCTGACGTCTTTTTAATGGAAGGCCTTGCATATTTCAGCAAGACAATGAACCACATACAGCACATGCTGCATCCATTACAACATCACATACTGCTGGGAGGCCTTGTCTTCTGGACCTTTGTGGATGTTACACCGCCAGCCTGTAAGCATCAGTACAGACCACGTACATAGAAACAGTAACCCTAATGTCTGTGGCCTTCTTTAGCAGGATAATGCTCCCAGCGACAGAAATGGTGTAGAAGATTAAAGGGAAAAACAAGCAGGTTAAGGTGTTGACTTGCCCTCCATATTCCTCAGACCTCAATCCAACCGAGCATCGGCAAGATGTGCTGGACAAACAAGCCCAAACCATGGAGGTTCCACCTCAGGATGGTAAAGTATCTTGCTTCCATATACCACAGGACACCTTCAGGGGTCTGGTGGAGTCCTTGCTTCAGAGCAATCGGGGGACAGACACAATATTTTAGAGGAGGTCATAATTTGCAGGTCACACAGCCGTCTGCACTGATGCCTGTAATCCATCCATCCATTATCTTCCACTTTATCCTCTATTAGGGTCCCGGGGGGGGGGGGGGGGTTCCCCATGCCCATCCAGGGAAGAATGTTTTCGGGCGCTGGGCAGATACACCCAGAACAGGACGCCAATCTATCACTCGGCACACACTCACACAGACATATACACTCTATATGGGGCAATTGGGAGAACTCAATTGACTTGATCCATGTTTTTGGACTGTGGGAGGAAACCCACACGGACACGGGGAGAACATGGAAACTCCACCCAGATGGGGATTCGAATCGGGAATCCCTAGTGCTGAGAGGCGAACATGCTAAACCACTAAGCCACCGTGCTGCCTTGATGCGTGTAATATCAGACAAACATCTCAAGGTCACCCTCACCATGTTTAATTCCATTGTTACTGTAACACGACCAGTGAACCGGCTGATTTGTTGCCCCTTTGTTTTCGTAATTGTAGTCGTAATCTGAGAGTGTCGTGCAGGTTTAGCACAGGCTGCTGGTTAGTCGAGTAGGTAAGAATTCGAAAGTGGTGTGAAAATGAGTGGAGGTCCTGGACCAAGTATGAACCCGAAAACTTTCTATTTCCCACTGAAAGAGAATTTTTTACCATGAGTTACGGGTAACGTGAGTTACGTGACCACCAAGATATTAAATCGTGCCATCAGCGTTCGTGCAGTTATGTTTATGTTTAATGTAGGTACAACATTTTGAGTTGGTCACTAAG
>JAFMOD010000849.1:415220-430349 GCA_019802435.1 Corydoras maculifer | reverse complement strand
CACACACACACAAACACACACACGACCCTAATAGAGGATAAAGCGGAAGGAGATGGATTATTGGAACTAATGAAGGGCGGCACGGTGGCTTAGTGGTTCAGCATGTTCTCCTCTCAGCACTAGGGATTCCTGGTTCGAATCCCAATCTGGGTGGAGTTTCCATGTTCTCCCCGTGTCCACATGGGTTTCCTCCGGGTTCTCCAGTTTCCTCCCACAGTCTAAAAACATGGATCAAGGTCAACTGAGTTCTCCAAATAGAGTGTCTGTGTGAGTGAGTGTGTGCCCAGCGATGGGTTGGCGCCCTGTCCTGAGTGTATCTGCCCAGCGCCTGAAACGTTCTCCCCTGGTAAGATAATGAATGGATGGAAAACTAATGAATGATCGAACAAAATGAGTGGAACAACAGGGCACTTTTTAAAGAGGACAGAGGGGGCAATAAGGGATCTGGGCAAAAGCCCCTGATGTTCCTAAACCCTAAAAGCGCCCCTGGGTGGAGGGTAATGGCTGGATGATGAGTTGATTTCTGTGTCGTGATTTGAGGAGGAACTCGGAGGTAATGAAGTGCTAATTAACAGCTGCATTGACAGTCACGTGATGTAACCAATCACTCTGATCACCGTCATTAACACACAACGAACGCACAACGGGGTTAAAAGTACTCCGCACTGCTCGTTCCACGGAAACGTGAGAGCTTTGATGATGAGAAACTCACCCCACGTGATCCTAAATCACGCGCGCACACAAGCGACAAACCACGAACGAGCCCGTCACGTCACGCGGGACACTTTTCACTCACCGGCGGCTGTCTGTGTGCTGCTGCCGCTCCCACGCCGTCCCTCCTGCCCCTGCCCCCACTGCTGCCCCCGTCCTCCGCCGCGGAGCCGACCCGAGGCGTCCGTTCGTGACTTTAACGCGTGGCGTGGAGACGAGCGCGAGCCTCCGTGACCGCGCCGACAACAATCAGCAGCCTCGCTAAACGATTCGAATCACCCGTTCGAACCGGTGAATCGATTCCCTGTCCAGGGAAGGGGCGAGGCCAGCAGCATCTTTCAGTGACTATTCACACAGACGAAGACGTTTTAAACATTTATTGCACAAAACGTAAATAACAGCAAGGACTAAAATACATTTACCGGCCGCTTTATTAGGTTCACCTCCTATTTTTTTTCATACTGTCAGTTTTATCATCTCCACTTACTCCATAGATTCACTTTGTAATTCTATGGTTACAGCTTCTAGTGCATCTGTTTCACCTCGTATTCAGTTATTAAACTATTTTCTTCTAGTACAGGACTGTAAATAATCCATCCATCCATTATCTTCTGCTTCATCCTCTATTAGGGTCGCGGGGGGGGGGGGGTTCCCCATGTCCATCCAGAGGAGAACATCTCAGGGGCTGGGCAGATACACCCAGGACAGGGTGCCAATCTATCGCTGGACACACACTCACTCACACATACACACTCTATATGGGGCAATTTGGAGAACTCAATTGACCTTGATCCATGTTTTTGGACTGTGGGAGGAAACCGGAGAACCCGGAGGAAACCCACGCTGACATGGGGAGGACATGGACACTCTGCTGCACCTGTAAATAATCCATCCATCCATCCATCCGTTATCCCCCATGCCCATCCAGGGGAGAACGTTTCGGGCGCTGGGCAGATCCAATCCTTTGCTGGACACACACTCACTCACACAAACACACACTATATGGGGCAATTTGGAGAATTCAATTGACTCGAGAAACCACCACCAAGCCACTGTGCCGACCCTACTCTATACATTCACTTTGTAATTCTATGGTTACAGCTTGTAGTGTATTTGTTTCTCCTCGTATTCAGTTCTCTTCACACATTTCTTTAATGATCATAACCCCCACCCAGCAGGTATTATTTGGGTGGTGGATAATTCTCAGTACTGCAATGCTGCTATTCAGTTCTAGTACAGGACTGTAAATAATCCACCATCTAAAAATAATTATTTGTCTTTGATTTTTCAGTACCAGTAAGTTCGGACACACAGATTATAGTCTCCATCACAAAACAGGTATAATTTGGGTGGTGTATTGTTTATAGTCAGGTCAGTATCATATGTGTGGCAAAACAGAATAATAATAATGTGGCAAACAGAATAAGACACACAGTGAAAACTCAAAGACCACACGAGTCGTTTTGTAACTGAACTCTTCTGTATTTATGGGAAGGAAACATTCCACGTTTTTAAATGAATTAACGTTTAAATATTAACCTCCAGGCGGTACGCTGGCTTGGTGGTTAGCCTCTCAGCATTAGGGATTCCCGGTTCGAATCCCCATCTGGGTGGAGTTTCCATGTTCTCCCCGTGTCTGCGTGGGTTTCCTCCGGGTTCTCCGGTTTCCTCCCACAGTCCAAAAACATGGATCAAGTTCATTGAATTCTCAAAATTGCCCCATATAGAGTGTGTCTGTGTGAGTGAGTGTGTGTCCAGCGATGGATTGGCGCCCTGTCCTGGGTCTATCTGCCCAGCGCCCGAGACGTTCTCCCCTGGATGGGCATGGGGAACCCCACCACGACCCTAATAGAGGATAAGCGGGAGATAATGAATAAATGAATGATTGAATATTAACCTCCAGATATGTTTCTATAGCAACAAATTAGAACATAATATGGAACGTCGACTGCCTGAAGGATTGACGATTATTAAAATAATGCGTTTTATTCGTGTTTATTTTCTTGCTTTTCGTGTTATGATTTACAGTAGTAAACTTGTCTGATGTTTCAAATCAATTAATTTAGTTTCTTTCACACTATTTTAAATATAAATGTCCCGTGTAGAGTTGTACGACCGAACACGTCACTGGAAATGAACGAACTCTCAAAAGGATCGATTCAGTGAATCGAGTCACTGTGGACTCCTACAAGTCTATTGTTTACATCCGCCACAGCTGAACCAGCCAATCAGCTTGGAGCATTATTTCTCTTTATTGTTCACACTTTCACCCATGACGGATAATTAATGAGGGGATCCAAGCTCAGCCAATCAGGACGCAGCTTTACCAGCCCTTTGTTAGAAAACATATTAATAATTCATGAGGGCATCCCCTTTGCATCAACTCAACGTTCTCAACGATCTCAATTCTGTTGGATGTAAATATGTCTGATCGAAGTTCTTACACTCGGTTTAGCAGTTTTTAATTGGATAGATTTCACTGCATCTCACTCTGCACGTAAACATTTTATTTAGTTAGTTGGTTAATAGCTTAATGAATTGATCTTTTCATGGTTTCATCCAAAAACGTCAGGGAGTTCTTTTTCTCTTAGAACTATCCATCTATTATCTTCTGCTTTATCCTCTATTAGGGTTGTGTGTGTGTGTGTGTGGGGGGGGTGTTCCCTATGTCCATCTATGGATCAAGTCAATTGAGTTCTCCAAATTGCCCCATATAGAGTGTGTCTGTGTGAGTGAGTGTGTGTCCAGTGATAGATTGGCACCCTGTCCTGGGTGTATCTGCCCAGCGCCTGAAACGTTCTACCCTGGATGGGCATGGGGAACCCTTCTACAAAGAAACATCAGGGGCTTTGGCCCGAAATCCTTATTCCCCCCTCTGTCCTTTTTTTTAAAAAAGTGCCCTTTCATGAGTGTATTAATCCATTTTACAGACTGTTGTTCCATTCATTTTGTTTGATCATTTATTAGTTATCCATCTATTATCTCACCAGGGGAGAACGTCTCGGGCGCTGGGCTGATACACCCAGGACAGGACATTCGCTCACTCAGACACATACACCAACACACTCTATAGGGGGCAATTTGGAGAACTCAATTGACTTGATCCATGTTTTTGGACTGTGGGAGGAAACCGGAGAACCCGGAGGAAACCCACACGGACACGGGGAGAACATGGAAACTCCACCCAGATGGGGATTCGACCCGGGAATCCCTAGTGCTGAGAGGAGAACATACCAACCACTAAGCCACCAACAGATAATGTGTTTTCTCAAACCGGACAACCTTCTTTTGCTCTGATGTCCGCTTCTGATACTCACACGCTCATTGTTGGTGCTTATGGCAGTGGACAGGGGTCAGCATGGTCATCCTGACTGCTCTGCAGTTCCAAACACAATGAAGTGCACTTTATATCTGACTCCTTTTAATCAGAGCCAGCATACATTTAGCAATCTCATTGTTAGACCATTTTTGATACATACTGACCACATCAGACTGTTTTAGACATGCTCTGACCGGGTCATCTAGTTATTACAATGTTTCCTTGCTCTCTAATGTAATACAGATCCCACACACTAACGGGGGCGGTGATGAGGAGATAATCAGGGTTATGCATTTCACTCGTCACTGATAATATTCAGTTAGTCTTCTCAACTAAAAACGATCACTTACTCTGCACCAGTCATTAAGTTCAGACTCAGAGGCTATAAAGTGGATCCCAGCGGATCAGGAAAATCTACAGCCTGGACAAGGGGGTAATATGTATGGGGCGGGTTAGCTCAGTGGTTAGGGTGTTGGGCTATCAATCTGAAGGTTGGGGGTTCAAATCCCTTCACCCTCATTGCTCCAGGGATGTTGTGATGAACCCTGTGCTCACCTTGTAAGTCGCTTTGGATAAAAGCATCCAATAAATGGCCCAATTTTTAATATCCTGCGCCTTGTTGTTTGGCAGAAGTTGTATGAACATCTGTTTTTGTCAGTCAACTGTATCTGAAACTGCACTGTGAATAATCAAACTAAATAAGTGTTAAAACAGGCAGCATGGTGGCTTAGTGGTTGGCATGTTCTCCTCTCAGCACTAGGGATTCCCGGTTCAAATCCCCATCTGGGTGGAGTTTCCATGTTCTCCCCGTGTCCATGTGAGTTTCCTCCGGGTTCTCCGGTTTCCTCCCACAGTCCAAAAACATGGATCAAGTTAATTGAATTCTCCAAATTGCCCCATATAGAGTGTGTCTGTGTGTGTGAGTGTGTGCCCAGCGATAGATTGGCATCCTGTCCTGGGTGTATCCACCCAGCGCCCGAGACGTTCTCCCCTGGATGGGCTTGGGGAACCCCCTTCACGACCCTAATAGAGGATAAAAAGGAAGATAATGGATGGATGGAAGTGTTAGAACAAAGCACAGGGCAAACAAACAGGCGCGTACTGAACACACAGGACCGAGTCACATTAGCAATAAAATAATAATAAAAACAAAACAGAAAGACGGAGGTTCATTGAATAATAACTCTTTAAATAATTAAAGGAGAATACAGTTGATTCTACACTTAGTCACGACATGATCTGGTCCTGGAGTAAAGTTCACACAGCACTCTGCTTAATAGAACTGTATACTTATACATATTCATTTCATCNACAGGCGCGTACTGAACACACAGGACCGAGTCACATTAGCAATAAAATAATAATAAAAACAAAACAGAAAGACGGAGGTTCATTGAATAATAACTCTTTAAATAATTAAAGGAGAATACAGTTGATTCTACACTTAGTCACGACATGATCTGGTCCTGGAGTAAAGTTCACACAGCACTCTGCTTAATAGAACTGTATACTTATACATATTCATTTCATCGTCTGTATTTATTTGTCCAACTATTAACATCAAGGAGAAGCAATGTTAGAAAAATACATTATGAAAATTTGAACTAACAAAATTAGCCTTCTGCCAAATCGATTGATTTTCAAAAAGATTCCAAAAGCAAGTCATCGTACATAAATAAAAACGGAAGAAAATGGTGCGTTCGCAGCGTGATTTTTAAAGTTATTTACAAATCCACAAGATTTTCAACCAGTAAAAACAACAACAAAAAAGACGTGTATGAAAAGACAGAAGGAAGATGACATATAAGATGTTGAACACTTCAAGCATGTGACGGGATGGGATTCAGAATGTCGAATGAAGGACGATCTGAGAGTAAAACCACCCACCACCTGGTCATCATCGTTAACATGACGCTACAGCACGACAAGCCTTGTTTAATTACAGATTAACTTGAGGTACAGATGGAAAATCCCATTGCGGCTGGTTGCCATGGCAACTATGTCTTTGTAACAGGTAAAAACAGGGGGCAGACAGTAAGAGGTTTCGATGAGGCACCTGGTCGAGTGTTGAGCAGCAAACGAACAAGATGGCAGAAGGACACAGAACAGTGCAGAGGACGTCCGATACACTGACATTGGGCTACGTACTGTAGAAGTTTCTAACAGTCTCTCTGCCTCTTTAAAATACTGATACTGATTCGTCCTGAGTTTCACATCGCTGGGTTACGCTGCTGGATTAATTACTTTTTAATTAATTAATTAATTACTTTTCATCTGCCAATCAGATTTAGATGTAAATATATGTTTTAGGATTCACTGAACTCTGTTTTTATAAGATTAAGTTATTCCATTCATCCTTTATCTTCCGCTTTATCCTCTATTAGGATCGGGGGGGGTCCCCATGCCCATTCAGGGGAGAACGTTTCGGGCGCTGGGCAGATACACCCAGGACAGGGGGCAATCTATCACTCGACACACACTCACTCACACAGACACACTCTATATGGGGCAATTTGGAGAACTCAATTAATCTTGATCCATGTTTTTGGACTGCGGGAGGAAACCCATGTGGACACAGTGAGAACATGGAAACTTCACCCAGATTGGGATTCGAACTGGGAATCCATAGTGATGAGAGGCGAACATGCCAACCACTAAGCCACCGTGCCGCCCCAGCTTCATACATTCATTATCTTCAGCTTTATCCTCTATTAGGGTCGCGGTGAGGTTCCCCATGCCCATCCAGGGGAGAACGTTTCGGGCGCTGGGCAGATACACCCAGGACAGGACGCCAATCTATCAATGGACACACACTCACACAGACACATTCTATATGGGGCAATTTGGAGAACTCAATTGACTTGATTCATGTTTTTGGACTGTGGGAGGAAACCGGAGAACCCGGAGGAAACCCACGAGGACACGGGGAGAACATGGAAACTCCACCCAGATGGGGATTCAAACCTGGAATCCCTAGTGCTGAGAGAAGCCGCCCCAGCTTCATACAGAGGATCTGAAATCCTACAAGCAGAGCAGCTCAGCATTAACATCCCTGTTTAATGATCCCAACTCCAGCAGATGATCCATCCATTCCAGTCTCATGACCTCTCAACCACCGCTAGACCTTTACATTAATAAATCCCTGTTGGACTCTTAGATCCGGTAACAATATTAACAAAATTTGGATTAATCTGTATAATATCTAAAAAAAAATTAGAAATAAAAGCACACTGATTGACCACTGAGCTGTAACATAAGTAACATGAGCCTTTAACGTAATGTAACCAAGCGATGCTTTATACTCGGCAAAATCAGGACTTGTTCCCATCACCCAACCTGCTGTAACGATGAAAAGTGACATAAAAGAACTAAAATGGAACCATGTTCAAATCGCAGGTTCAAATCAGGTGCCCCGTTAAAGGTCAGCCATTCAGACTTATCTTTCGAACACAGAGGCTGTACTGGTTACAGAGGGACTCGGTCCTTTGGAAAATAAAATGTTATAAATAAGTAAAAAAAATTTAATAAACAATATGGAATGATTTATAATAACAAAAGCACCAGTTCTAAATAAGTACGTTCTAAATTAAGGCTTCCATAAATCTCTTTAGTCTCTGATTGGTACAAATTCAACCAAAAATCTTGGATGGTACAGAAAAAAAAATCTGAAACAATTCTTAACACGTGCAAAAAAATATGATGTAAAGGTTAGTCTCAGTCTGTGGTGTGAAAAGATGGAAGTGTTCTGAAATGATAATCCATTTGGGTTGTGGGTTCAAATCCCACTTCTATTGAAGTTCCCAATGTGGTCCTCGAACAAGTCTTTTAACCCTCATTGCTTCAGGGCAGCTGTATCATGTCTGACTCCGTGTTGTGACCCCAACCATCAGGTTTGGATAATTGTAAGTCCATCCATCCATTATCTCCCGCTTATCCTCTATTAGGGTCGTGGGGGGGGTTCCCCATGCCCATCCAGGGGAGAATGTTTCGAGCGCTGGGCAGATACACCCAGGACAGAACACCAATCTATCACTGGGCACACACTCACTCACACAGACACACTATACGGGGCAATTTGGAGAAAACTGGAGAACCCGGAGGAAACCCACGTGGACACGGGGAGAACATGGAAACTCCACCCAGATTGGGATTCGAACCGGGAATCTCTAGTGCTGAGAGAACATGCCAACCACTAAGCCACCCCTGACTTTATTCCATCCATCCATTATGTTCCACTTTATTCTGTACTAGGGTTGTGGGGGGGGGGGGGCTGGTTCCCCATGCCTATCCAGGGGAGAACGTTTCAGGCGCTAGGCAGATACACCCAGGACAGGACACCAATCCATCGCTGGGCACACACTCACTCACATATACACACTCTATATGGGGCAATTTGGAGAACTAAATTGGACACGGGGAGAACATGGAAACTCCACCCAGATGGGGATTCAAACCCTAGTGCTGAGAGGAGAACATGCTAAACCACTAAGCCACCGTGCCGCCCATTATTTGTAAGTTGCTTTGGATAAAAAAGTGTCTACTAAATGACCTTGTGTAATATTATGGGGATTTAAAGGTTGGTTTGGTTCTGTCCACCCATAACTCAACGTTAGTCCGTCAGCAACTCTGAACCTTTAAGACATTAAATCGTAAAACATGCCAACCACTAAGCCACCGTGCCGCCCTGGTTTTATAACAAAAACAGAAACTGATCAAACTAGTCGAATGAAATGCTGTGTATAGATGATGTCATGAAAGCAGACATGTCCTGACTTTTGCAGACTGTATATGGAGAATGAATGAGACTGGGATCATAAACAACACGCCATCAGTTCAGTGAGTATCAACTCACAGTGCAACATCAGATACCAAATGTATTTACGAATTAACTCCGTTTAAAGGGTGGCTTAGTGGTCAGCACGTTCTCCTCTCAGCGCTAGGGATTCCAGGTTCCAATCCCAATTGGAGTTTCCATGTTCTCCCCGTGTCCGCGTGGGTTTCCTCCGGGTTCTCCGGTTTCCTCCCACAGTCCAAAAACATGGAGCAAGTCAATTGAGTTCTCCAAATTGCCCCATATAGAGTGTCTGTGTGAGTGAGTGTGTGCCCAGTGATAGATTGGCGCCCTGTCCTGGGTGTATCTGCCCAGCGCCCGAGACATTCTCCCCTGGATGGGCATGGGGAACCCCCCCGCGACCCTAATAGAGGATAAAGCGGGAGATGATGGATGGATGAAACTCCGTTTAAAGGTGCTGGAAAATTAAGCATTTCCAATAATTTGCAAGAGGACTTTGATGCACTGTTTAGACCGAGACGTACATTTCCATGCAGCAGTTAGAGAGAAGGCATTTATACATAACTGCAATGCACACAGGTACTGAGTGTCACCGCATGCTTGTATTAAATGCCATTTTGTTACAGATGTACAGATATAAAAATGTTAGTCTGCGTTCATAACCTCGTGCACAGCAGTATTTACACCAGATTTTACTGATATACGTAAATGTGCACACACCACGTGCTGGTTGACGTGCAAGTATAAAAAGCAGCCGGCATAGAACCCCACGTACGGTGTACACACTGTAAGAAGTAACAGGACCTCAGCAGCAGGAAATACATTTGAAAAAATAATAAAATAAGAACATTGATGTAAAAAGAAACTAAAAGCTAAGATGTAAAAATTCTCATACAGTTTAATATGGTGTGTCATGACCTTGTCCTGCCTTTTGGCGGAAGATCAGATTCTGTTAGGCAGAAACAATGTCACAGGGTTGTATCTGCCCATGCCGTATATTTAACCTTATGCCAACAGATAGAGGCCCGAGTCATACATGCCACTCCACAACCCCAGCATTAGTGCAAATACAGCGAAGCCAAACGGAGTCCTGATCATTCAGTATTAAAGGACCAGTGTGTGGGATTAAGTTGTAATTGATAATCTCACATACCCCGACCAACGTGGACCAATGAAATGTAATGCTTCTTTTAAATAGCAGCAACTAATGCGGTAAGTGTAGAAATGGGATGCTTAAACATCCCGCTCCTTTGCAGATATATAGGACCTATATTGTAAAGTAAATACAGGTAAATTTATACACAGATAAAAGTTGTTGTAATACTATATTCCATTTCTGCCAATACATTCTCTTTAATCCCACACACTGCATCTTTAATCAGGGGTAATTTACAGGTGAGCATGTATACATGGATACAAGGTCATCTTGCCTGCAGCGTTATCTTGGATGTTCACACAACTACACTACAGCAGCGTCGGGTGAGGGGGGGGGGTGCAGAAGGAACACTGATCTATAACTTGCGTAGTATTTCTCTTAAAGCTTTGGGTGCACGAACTGAGCCAGCAGCATATAAGCCCCCTGTGGAATGTTACGGTGACTGCTCAGTGTCCATCATCAAGGTTTTCATGGATTTGCTGGTTGAACGTAAAAAAATAGTGTGTGTGTTTGTGTAACTCGGTGTTGGGCCTTTAGAATTTAACAAGTATACAGATGCTGTTCCATCCCAACCCATTCCACCCAAACGCATAGACTGGACCCATGTTTCAGCTCTATAAGAGCTACACTCTACTTTCTCCAGTCTCGATCGTGGATGCCATGCCCCCCTCCTCTCGCTTGTTGCTACCGCCTCGGCAGACCTCGTTCAGGTTGTTCCAGGGGTAGCCGGCAAAAGTGGGGCTGATTGGCAGATACCGGAAGAAGCGGTGCCGCCGTATGAAGTCCATACCAAACGGGAGGTCGTAGGATCGCAGTCCCTTCAGCTCACAGCCGGTGGATCCGGAGCCCTGCTTTAGTTTACGGATTCCCCGCTCCTCTGGTGTGCCTAAAAACATGGGGAGGTACTTTTAGATATTAAAATCCATCTATTATCTTCTGCTTAATCCTCTATTAGGGTCGCGGGGGGGGGTTCCCCATGCCCATCCAGGGGAGAACGTTTCGGGCGCAGGGCAGATACTCCCAGGACAGGGCGCCAATCCATCGCTGGGCACAGACTCACAGATAAACACACCCTATATGGGGCAATTTGAAAAATAGGGACGCGGGGGGGGGAGGGGTTCCTCATGCCCATCCAGGGGAGAATGTTTCGGGCGCTGGGCAGATACACCCAGGACAGAATGCCAATCTATCGCTGGGCACACACTTACTCACACAGACACACTCTATATGGGGCAATTTGGAGAACTCAATTGACTTGATCCATGTTTTTGGGCTGTGGGAGGAAACCGGAGAAGCCGGAGGAAACCCACACAGACACAGGGAGAACATGGAAACTCCACCCAGATGGGGATTCGAACGGGGAACCCTTAGCGCTGAGAGGAGAACATGCTAAAGCATTAAGCCACCGTGCCGCCCCAGATATTAAAATATTTCATGTAAAAAAAAAATGTCACCAATTGTTTTTTTTCCTGAAGTAAATGGTGCAAATTAGAATCCTTACAGTACAAATCGGCATGACTTTGAAATGTGGGAGGAAACCCACTCAGGAACAGAGAAAATCTTTTTGGTCCCAACTGGGATTTAAACCTGGGACCTTCTTGCAGAGTCGGAGTGTTGGACAGGGTACCCAGGACAGGGCACCAATCTATCACTGGGCACGCACACACTCACATACACACTCTATATGGGGCAATTTGGAAAACTTAAATGACTTGATCCATGTTTTTGGACTGTGGGAGGAAACTGAAGAACCCGGAGGAAACCCATGAGGACATGGGGAGAACATGGAAACTCCTCTCAGACTGAGATTCGAACCGGGAATCCCTAGCGCTGAGTGGAGAACATGTTAACCACTAAGCCACCGTGCCGCCCAGTTTAAAACATCTAATGCTTAATATATACAACTCATATATGATTGATTAATTTACTCAACACAAAATATAACACATGATCTGCTTTATAAAGTGTTTTCAGCAAACTGTCACAAATAAAGGATATGAGTCATTACAGAACTATATTTTCTCTAGAGCAGATCAGAGTATGGAGACATCACAACGTGGACTCACCAGGAATAGTGTTGTCCAGGATAAAGGCCACAGAGCCTCCAACAAACATGGCTGTGGTTAGCAGAACGTTCAGCACCTGGTCGATCTCCACGATTCCTACAACAAATTAAACAGAAACAGCGCTATTAGATATTTTTATTATTATCCCAACCATATAGATTAGTGTGCAATACACGGTCCTGCAGGAACAAAGTTCTGCAGAGGACAACAATTTATACAAAACACAAGTGCATGTACGCAAGACAAGGAGCAGGGAAAAAAATAGAAAAATGTAAGAATTCCAGGGGCAACAAAGGTAGGATTGCAGCGCCCTTTTTAGTTTGGGTATTGTAGGTATGTATATAATATATATCTATATCCATCCATTATCTTCCACTTTGTCCTATAATAGGGTCGCGGGGGGGGGGGGGGGCCCCCATGCCCATCCAGGGGAGAACGTTTCGGGTGCTGGGCAGATGCACCCAGGACAGGATGCCAATCTATCACTGGACACACACTCACACACACAAAAACACTCTATATGGGGCAANTAGAAAAATGTAAGAATTCCAGGGGCAACAAAGGTAGGATTGCAGCACCCTTTTTAGTTTGGGTATTGTAGGCGTGTATATAATATATATCTATATCCATCCATTATCTTCCACTTTGTCCTATAATAGGGTCGCAGGGGGGGGGGGGGTTCCCCATGCCCATCCAGGGGAGAACGTTTCGGGTGCTGGGCAGATGCACCCAGGACAGGATGCCAATCTATCACTGGACACACACTCACACACACAAAAACACTCTATATGGGGCAATTTGGAGAACTCAATTGACTTGATCCATGTTTTTGGACTGTGGGAGGAAACCGAAGAACCTGGAGGAAACCCACGCGGACACGGGGAGAACATGGAAACGCCACCCAGATTGGGATTCGAACCGAGAATCCCTAGTGCTGAGAGGAGAACATGCTAATCACTAAGCCACCATGCCGCCTATGCTAATTTATTGAGATTGGTCAGATTGGTCAGTAGTGCGTATTAGGAGGAAGAGGGGGATGAGGAGATGACCCACCAGTAACCAGAGGGTTTCCCTTGAGATAGCTTGGCAGGACCAGACCGAAGAAGATGGAGAACCCGAGAACAAAGAGATTGCGTGAGGAGTTGAGATCAATGAACTGCAGGTTAGATAAGCCCACCGCTGTGATCATTCCAAAGAGCGTGCAGAACAGCGCCCCCAGCACCGGGTCAGGAAGCGAGGCAAAAAGGGCACTGAATTTGCCGATCAGTCCCAGCAACAGCATCAGCCCCGCCCCATACTGAATCACCCGCCTACTGCCCACCTGCATCAATCACAGTGCAAAACACATTAGTACGACAGAGACACAAGATGAACCGCTAATTTACAACAGGACTATTATTTGAATAAAATATACAAAAATAATAAACAAACCATGTACATACAAATCATCTAATAAAGGTTAGAGAAGCAGTCCGAGATAGAAATTTAGACCAATTAACTCCAATCACTCCTGACCAACATTTATCCATCAATTATCTTCTGCTTTATCCTCTATTAGGGTCGCGGGGGGAGGGGGGGGGGGTTCGCCCATGCCCATCGGGTGCTGGGCAGATACACTCAGGACAGGACGCCAGTCTATCACTGGGCACACACTCACTCACACACACTCTATATGGGGCAATTTGGAGAATTCAATTGACTTGATCCATGTTTTTGGACTGTGGGAGGAAACCGTCTGTCCACTGTCGCTTCGGCTTGCTCTTTGGGGGTTTAAAGGCTTTTTATTCTGTAAAGCTGCTTTGTGACAATGTACTGTTGTAAAAAGCGCTATATAAATAAATAACTTGAACTTGAAATAACTTGAACCGGAGAACCCGGAGGAAACCCACAAGGACACATGGAAACTCCAACCAGATTGGGATTCGAACCAGGAATCCCTAGTGCTGAGAGGAGAACATGCTAACCACTAAGCCACCATGCCGCCCTCTCCTGACCAACATGGCTGACTAATCGACATCATGCATCTTTGATCAACAGTGACAACTTAAATACTTAAATACCACTATCCCTGAAAAACATGGCCGCTTACTTAATGTATTGTTTCTATTAACAGTGAAAAAGTGAGACAACATGAAGGTCTCTTCTAAGCTACAGTAAAATCTAAGTATTAATACCTTAGTGATCCCCAGGACACCGATATTGGGGCTGGACGAAGTGGAACCATTTCCCGTTCCGAACAAACCGTCTAACACACAGGAAAGGCCTTCAACAAAGATTCCCCTAAAAGATAAAAGGTTTCTTTAGTATTCGGTACAATAGGCACAAACATGGTTGAATCATGTATTAATTTTTATTTCCATTTAGTCATTTAGGAGACGCTTTTATCCAAAGTGACTTACAAATGAGAACATCACAAGTCAGTAGTTATGAAGAGAACCAGCTACACTGTAGAATCATCAAACCTTTTTTTAAATTTTTTTTTTCAACAGGTGTTTGTTAAAAAGATGCGTCTTTAGTAGTTTCTTAAAACTGTCGAGTGATTCTGTCTTACGGACAGAGTTGGGAAGATCGTTCCACCATTTTGCAGTGGTGGACGCCACGGAGTGAGAATCAGCTCGGAAAGAAGAAATTCACCAAAGACGATGATATAATATGGGTATAACCGTGACGACGCGCAGATCTAAGATGCACAGCAGGTTATTCAAAGCTACAGCACTTACACAAACGCCTGACTTGTTCTGTATTATGTGTGAATAATACCAGGATGCATTTGGTCTACCTGTTAATCGCATGAACGGGAGGTGGTGGGGCACAAGACAGCCGAGCACAGGCGTAATAATCTCCAATAGACTCGATGATGCTGGCAACCACCGCACTCAGCATCCCGATCACCCCGGCCGCTGTGACCGTTGGCAAACCCCACTGGACTGTAACACAATACAACCAAACCAATCTGCTTATAATACCATGTATAAATTTGCAATAAAAAATATACAAATATACACAGTTACAAAGCCCTTTGAATGAGGTGGCAGCTGAAGAATACAACATAAGCAAGGGGGAAAAAATGGTTTGGTTACCATCA
>JAFMOD010000849.1:355128-371289 GCA_019802435.1 Corydoras maculifer | reverse complement strand
ATACATACATACATACATACATACATACACTGCAATTCTTAGGTCATTAAATCATTAAAAACCACAAAGAAGTAAAACCATGAGTCATGGCTTATGGCTCCTGACACTCAGCCTCATGCATTTTGCATAAATAAAGCCACTTGATTAATTAGCACCTTGACGATTGGCCCATATGGAGGCACCAACATCAGCATGCTATGAGGTTCTTAGTTTAATTAAAGACCATTCGCATCCTTTGGGAGATGATGCGTTAAGTTCCAACAGCAACAGAACCGAATGACTGAACTGAATCCGTTTATTTATTGCTGGTTTTACACCCGTGGTGGAACACTTAAGGAGAATGAGTCCTCACAGAGTCTCGGTTTCTTCCCTTTAAATCACGGATACCAGAGAGCTTTTCTTGCCACAGTCACTCCCACTTGCTTTTTAGAGGTTCACAGTTGAATCTCCTTTAGAACAGTGGAGGGGCAGGTTGGCTCAGTGTTTAGGGTGTTGGGCTATCAATCTGAAGGTTGGGGGTTCAAATCCCAGGTCCACTGAAGTTACCAATGTGGGTCCTTGAGCAAGACCCTTAACCCTCATTGCTCCAGGGATGTTGTGATGAACCCTGTGCTCACCTTGTAAGTTGCTTTGGATAAAAGCATCCAATAAATGACCCAATTTAGAACAATGTACTATTATAAATCAATCAACTTAACTATGAAACTGGGCGTCATGGTGGCTTAGTGGTTAGCACGTTCGCCTCTCAGCACTAGTGATTCCCGGTTCGAATCCCCATCTGGGTGGAGGTTCCATGTCCTCCCCGTGTCCGCGTGGGTTTCCTCCTACAGTCCAAAAACATGGATCAAGTCCATTGAGTTCTCCAAATTGCCCCATATAGAGTGTGTATGTGTGAGTGAGTGTGTGTCCAGTGATAGATTGGTGTCCTGTCCTGGGTGTATCTGCCCAGCGCCAGAAACGTTCTCCCCTGGATGGGCATGGGGAACCCCACCGCGACCCTAATAGAGGATAAGCGGGAGATAATGTATGAATGAATGAACTATGAAACTGGTTAGCACTCTTGCCTCACAGTACGAAGGTCATGGGTTCGATTCCCAGGTAGAACACTCCAGGTCCTTTTGTGGAGTTTGCATTGTCTCCCTGTGTCAGGGAGGGTTTTTATGCAGTCTATACACAAGCTGGTTGATAAATTGTGGACGATAATATGTCATTTGTGTAAGTGTATGTATAGTACTAAATAAACCACCAGCAAGACAATTACAGACTAATCACTTGGTCCATGATCAAACCAGCATGTAACATCATCTAAAGCCTTTAAAATCACTCAGGATGAGCCAATCACTTACAACACTGAAAATAAATCACAGCACTTCACACTCAGTAATCAGTTCTAATCCCACAGCCCTGACGGCAAGCCTGAAGAGGAATAAACGAAAGCCTGACTCACAGTCCGTTTGGAGCAGCATCTTCAGAGACTCACGTCGTCAGCTCTGAAGTGCACCAGGTGAAGCCTTGTATTTATGTGGCATGTCAGACATTACAAAAGAAATCCTGTGTTGGGCAGCATCTGGGTGTGTCCAGGCCGCAGGCAAATTAGGTGCACAAGGCTCCTGCACCTGTGCATGACACAGCACTGTGGTTGCTTAGCTGGGGTTAAGAGTGGGATTCCATAATTTTCGCTGGTCCTCGTTAGATTTACTAAACTGCTGAAGCACTAACATAACGCAACGAAGCAGATAGAACACTTTTACACACTTTACTGCCAAAAGTATACATGTTTCGGTCTTTAGAGTTTTTTTAGGAGGGGTGGCCACATTTTGGAATATGAGGCCATCCTCAAACTGGTCCCACAAACTAGAGCGCATGAAATTAAAATGGCTTGGTATGCTGAAGGTTTCTTTCACTGGAACTAAGGGGTCGAGCCCAACCCCTGAAAAACATCCCCACATCATTATCCCCCCACCACCAAACTTTACAATTACATTCACATTTAGCAGACACTTTTATCTAAAGCGGCCTACAACTCTAATGGGCCTACAACTCTAATAAACAACGTCAAGACATTTTGTACTGAGTCCAAAACACTTTAGATGTGGTTTTATGACATCACAACTCTGAGAAATCTCATTTGTTTTTGCCATGACGAATTTTCATATTCAGTACCAGTTAAAGGTTTGGACACAACGCCTTCTTGCTCTAACACATACACTATATAGACAAGAGTATTGAGACACACATCAGTCTATCATTTCAGGTATTATTCAGTCCTGACGCCTCAAGTGTATAATGTCAAGAACATAGCAATTCATTCAGCACAACTGCACGCTTCCAACCGTTTGAGGAAAGACCCTGATTTTGTTCTAGCATGACTGTGTCTCAGTGCAAAGTATAGCAGGGTAAGTCTGGTGAGGAACGTGACAGAACCACAGAGAGCACCGACCTCAAACCCATTAAACACCTGGGACGAGCCAGACGTGACATTGCTAGCCACACCTGGCTCTAAACACTCCCCTGAATGACTGTGCAAAAATTCCCAATAGACAGAAATCCTTTATAGAGACTTTGAGACATATCCATTAGAAGGGGGAGCATTATAAATCCTGTAGATGTCTTTAAGCTTTGGTCCACATAGTGGGTTACGGGTTTCGAATAGGTACTTCATACACTCCGTGGCCAAAAACGAGGATGCAACTATAATTCGCGGTTGCTGCAGTTCAGCCGATGACCTGAATATACAGTACTACCCCACCAGATTATTCCATTAATGGATCTTTTAATCAATGGTGACACAGACATACTCCAACATGACAATGCCAGGATTCATTGTGCTCAAATCGTGGACTTGTAGAGAGAACAGGGAGCATTTTCACACATGGATCAGCCACCTCAAAGTACAGACCTGAACCCCATTGAGAAATATCTGGGATGTGCAGGATTAGACTGTGCAGTGGTCCAAATCATCAATACATTTTTTGGGGGGAAATAAATGCTTCTCTGGGCGAAATTAAATTAATTCATTCAATATTATCCTATATTAGGGTCGCAGGGGGGTACCCCAAGCCTATTCAGGGGAGAACATTTCGGGCGCTGGGCAGATACACCCATGACAGGGCGCCAATCCATCGCTGGGCACACACTCACTCACTCACACAGACACACTCTATATGGGGCAATTGACTTGATCCATGTTTTTGGACTGTGGGAGGAAACCGGAGAACCTGGAGGAAACCCACATAGACACGGGGAGAACATGAAAACTCCACCCAGATGGGGATTCAAACTGGGAATCCCTAGTGCCAAATTAAATTCATTTATTTATTTATGTTTTAACGCCATATTTAGCATTTGTATGATATCCAATGGCAGGATATGGTACAAATATACAGTCTGTATACTTTTACTTTGTCCTTATATTCCTGTAACTACTATATTCCCGTTTTTATTTTTATAGTTGTGAGATATTTCAGCATCGTCATTGAGTTGTCCCAAGTGAGAGCTTCCGCGATGGTTTTTGGTAGCTTGATGGGTGTTTGGCACATAGGTTTGACATGTCGGTGGGGTTTCTTCTTTTATTAGGTGTTGGTGGGTTAGTCTGGTGTGTCCGATTCTGCATCTTGAGTAGGTAACTTGGTCTATGTGCCGTCCATGGTGGGTTCATTCATTCATTCATTATCTCCCGCTTTATCCTCTATTAGGGTCGCGGTGGGGTTCCCCATGCCCATCCAGGGGGGAACGTCTTGGGCGCTGGGCAGATACACCCAGGACAGGGCGCCAATCCATCGCTAGCCACACACTCACTCACACAGACACACTCTATATGGGGCAATTTTTGAGAATTCAATTAACTTGATCCATGTTTTTGGACTGTGGGAGGAAACCGGAGAACCCGGAGGAAACCCACGCAGACACGGGGAGAACATGGAAACCCCACCCAGATGGGGATTCGAACTGGGAATCCCTAGCCCTGAGAGGCGAACGTGCTAACCACTAAGCCACCGTGCCGCTCCATGGTGGGTTTTTGGACCAAATTAAATGTAGTTACATTGCAGAAGCTAAGAAGTGTTGTACTTAAAGCTAAAGCTGTCCAGTGATATATTAATTATGTACGTCAAGATGTGTACGTAAATTGTGTACGTCAAGACTGCACTTTATTAGGAGCTCAGCGCTCTTTAGATTTTCAGTATAATGTTATCAGTAGCTCGGTTTCTCACTCACTCACACAGACACAATCTATATGGGGCATATATTTGGAGAATGCAATTGACCTCGATCCATGTTTTTGGACTGTGAGAGAAAACCGGAGAACCCGGAGGAAACCCACGTGTCCCACGGGGAGAACATGGAACATGGAAACTCCACCCAGATTGGGAATCGAACCGGGAATCCCTAGTGCTGAGAGGAGAACGTGCTAACCACTAAGCCACCTCACAAGGTTTCATCCTTAAATAACAACATAAAAGGGAGTTTTTTCTTGCCGCTGTCTCTTCATCTTGCTCTTTAGGGGTTTAAAGGCTTTTCATTCTGTAAAGCTGCTTTGTGATGATGTACTGTTGTCTATAAATAAATTAATTGAACTTGGTTTCTATATACGACTTTTTGCAGCTTTGAGATACAATGGTTTCTCAAATATCCCCTGGTTCAGTTAGTCTTTAGTATTTCCTGTCCTGGTTTTCTGAAGGCATAAGGACTGATGTAATGGATCTCAGGTCAGGTCTGAGTATTGCCTAATACAATGTAAGATTCTATTTCCTCTCAATTTATAAAACAAACTATCAAAACGTGCCGTCATCTCTTGTTTACAAGTCCTTTAATGGTTCTATGTGTGTTCTACCCCATTTTTTATCACTGCTCTGGTAACATATGGCTTTATCTCTTGAATTTGCTGATTCACGGCTGTGAACATAGTTACATCAAATCTGTTGTAGATGGAGAAATCCTGTCACATGAACAGTACAGTCCCAGTGTATTTACAAAATAGTGGTAAATTACATGGTACATTACAAGGTTAGAGCTGGGTGTGTTCTACTTAAAGTTGTTACATTCCTAAACATAAAACACTAATTAATTATGAGAACCCAAAGCCCACTA
This sequence comes from Corydoras maculifer, assembly GCA_019802435.1. Taxonomy (NCBI): domain Eukaryota; kingdom Metazoa; phylum Chordata; class Actinopteri; order Siluriformes; family Callichthyidae; genus Corydoras; species Corydoras maculifer. Next base: position 366,201 of record JAFMOD010000849.1, on the reverse strand, counting down.
CATAGTAGGTGAGAATGAAAAGTATGTCTGACTAGGAACCAGGCATAAATCAGTAGGTGAAAAGTCCCATGTAGAACTTTATGTTCATATTAATGTAAGCATACAGAGCATTATCTCATGACTCATCCATCCATCCATCATCTCCCGCTTTATCCTATATTAGGGTTGCGGCGGGGGGGGGGGGGGGGTGTCCCCATGCCTATCCAGGGGAGAACGTTTCGGGCGCTGGGCAGATACACCCAGGACAGGGCGCCAATCTATCGCTGGGCACACACTCACTCACCCACACAGACACACTCTATATGGGGCAATTTGGAGAACTCGATTGACTTGATTCATGATTTTGGACTGTGGGAGGAGACCGAAGAACATGGAGAAAACCCACGCAGACACGGGGAGAACATGGAAACTCCACCCATTTGGGGATTCGAACCGGGAATCCCTAGTGCTTAGAGGAGAACATGCCAAACCACTAAGCCACCGTGCCACCGAACTGTGTTTAATTACAGAATATATTTCAAGATTAAAGGTTTTAATTTTCATTTTTTTAATTTTAAACACAATCACATTAGAGTACTAATTGCATTAAGTGACTAATCGAAAAAAAAAATCATTAGATTAATCATAAAATAAATCATTAGGTGCAGCCCTAGTATACACACACACACACACACACACAGACAAAGGCACGAACACATACACACTATATGGGGCAATTATGAGAACTCAATTGACTTGAGCCATGGTTTTGGACAGTGGGAGGAAACCGAAGAACAAGGAGGAAACCCACGCAGACACGGGGAGAACATGAGATACAATGGTTTCTCAAATATCCCCTGGTTCAGTTAGTCTAATACAATATAAGATTCTATTTCCTCTCAATTTATAAAACAAACCATCAAAACGTGCCGTCATCTCTTGTTTACAAGTCCTTTAATGGTTCTATGTGTGTTCTACCCCATTTTTTATCACTGCTCTGGTAACATATGGCTTTATCTCTTGAATTTGCTGATTCACGGCTGTGAACATAGTTATCCCATGATAGGAGAACATGGAAACTCCACCCAGATGGGGATTCGAACTGGGAATCCCTAGTGCTGAGAGGCAAACATGCCAACCACTCATGATTCAACCAGAGCTAAATCTCTTAATCAAGCATGTTGGAAAGCGGAGGGCGACTTTTCAAAAATTAAAGTAAAATACACATTAAACTCCTTCACCTCTTCAGTAAATGGTTCACAGTTTCACGATATGTTGTACAACAGGTCACATGGGAGCTGAAACCACTAAAATACTCCATTTCCCAAGCTGGAGTAACTACACCCAGTTAAAGAAGATTCAAGAAAATTTTATTATCATTAATATCACATGTGGTACATGAGATAAAAACTAAATTATGGGTCACGGACCCCGATTACCCTGTTATTTTAAAGTTATCATTTAAATTAAAATTTTAAAGAAGAAAATGAGAATTCTTTTTTTAAAGTTTTTTATATATATATATATATATATATATATATATATATATATATATATATGTGTGTGTGTGTGTGTGAGAAATGTACTAATATACAACTATAAATATATATATATATATATATATATATATATATATATATATATATAATATATATATATATATATATATAATATATATATATAATATATATGACTACAGGGATAAATATAATATAGAATATTTTAACTATAAATATAATATATAAATATATGTAAAAGAAAGCTGCTTTTTGCTCTTTTGCTTGACGTTTGAAATGAGCCCTCAGGTCCTCAGGTGTCTTCAAGCAGTGTGTAAATATTTGGGGCACACACTTTGTAAAGGACAACTAACAATGACGCTTAGTCACTACAAACACGCTACTGTCTCTTTTTTAACATTTATAAAGTGGAGACATTACATTTACATTCAGTCATTTAGCAGATGCTTTTAGTCAAGTAGTCAAGTATTTTTTATTTTTCATTCCACAATGTAAAGCATAGTGCAATATATGTGGAATGGGACAGCGTTCCCAGGAAACTGTCCAAAGAGACTTACCAATGAGAACATTACATATTAGAAGTGGGCACGGTAGCTCAGTGTTTAGGGTGTTGGGCTATCAATCAGAAGGTTGGGGGTTCAATTCCCAGGTCCACTAAAGTTACCAATGTGTGTCCTTGAGCAAGAACCTTAACCCTCATTGCTCCAGGGATGTTGTGATGAACCCTGTGCTCACCTTGTAATTCGCTTTGGATAAAAGCGTCCAATAAATGACCAAATGTAAATGTTATGTAAATGTAGAAGTAAGGCAAAAAATCCAACTACACTGTACCAACTCCAATCATACCAGCTCATCACAGACACATCAAAACTAACTACAGCGCGTAGAATCGGCCACCTAACAAATATGACCTGCTGGGAGGTCCTCATTATCAAAGAACCAAATTGAGGAGACACATAGACAAACAGGTGGACTACAGACTGCAATGGTAGAACTACAAAGTAGATTCATATAGTAAGATAAACGGATAAAAAAGATAATGAGAGGAGAAACAGGGTGGCACGGTGGCTTAGTAGTTAGCATGTTCTCCTCTCAGCACTAGGGATTCCCGGTTCGAATCCCCATCTGGGTGGAGTTTCCATGTTCTCCCCGTGTCCGCGAGGGTTTCCTCCAGGTTCTCCAGTTTCCTCCCACAGTCCAAAAACATGGATCAAGGTCAATTGGGTTCTCCAAATTGCCCCATGTAGAGTGAGTCTGTGTGAGCGAGTGTGTGTCCAGCAATAGATTGGCACCCTGTCCTGGGTCTATCTGCCCAGCGCCCGAAACGTGCTCGCCTGGATGGGCATGGGGAACCCCCCCGCAACCCTAATATAGGATAAAGCGGAAGATAATGGATGGATGGAGAGAAGAAACAAGGAGGTGAATCTGATTAAGTGAGTACATGTGATTTTGAAGTTTATACCCAAAATATTTTATTTTAATATTATTTTTTTGGTCATTTATTGGATGCTTTTATCCAAAGTGACTTACAAGGTGAGCACAGGGTTCATCACAACATCCCTGGAGCAATGAGGGTTAAGGTTCTTGCTCAAGGAGCCACACTGGTAACTTCAGTGGACCTGGGATTTGAACCGCCAACCTTCAGATTGATGGCCCACCGCCCTAACCACTGAGCTACCATGCCCAAAATGCCACATCCACGTTACATTTGCGCAGTGCCACTATCAAATAACCCTGCTTTTCTTAAATATCCTAGAGATTAGGATGCTATTCCTCAAACACACGTCACAACATTATTACAAGGCCAGGACATACTGAGACTGCCACGATACTTCGCTATACTTCGTCTACCGGCCAAATGAATACAACAGCAACACCTGTAACAGCTGTAAAGCCTTACAGTTATTACAACTGAGAGCATGGACAATAAGTGGAGCAAAAAGGAGGCGTGTCCAGACTTTAATCAAGTGACGTACAGGGTAATTAGAACAAGCCAGTGTTTGCATAAATTAAGACATTTTTAAAACTGTGTGGCTCTCCATTCATTTGAGGTAACAGGAGGGCGTGGTAGCTCAGTGGTTAGGGCGTTGGGCTTAGGGTGATCAGATGTCCCACTTTGTACGGGATAGTCCCGCAATTTCGTTACTTTTCACGCGTCCCGCAAATAGAGACGTCCCGCATTGTTATTGAAAATCAAAATTTGTTCTTCAACTTCTTTTAAATGCGTGTTTTATAATCTGCTATTAGACAGCTGTGTTGTCTGTTATCGGGGGAGAGGCGAGCTCTCCTTAGGGGTGAAACCAGTACAAGGCGAGTCTAATAAAGTTTTGTGAGTCGGTTGTCTGAGGTGAATACGACCTGAAACGACGCTGACAATGAGAGACTCGTGTTGCTCAAAAGGAGGTTTCCCAGTCAAAAACCCAAACAAGATTCAAACCCAGATAAAGTAACAGCAGCTGAACCAACCAGCGTTTACCCCACTGTGAAACACTCCCCATCATACAGGTTTAAAGACATTAGAGTACTGTCTATTCTGGTTAATTGTACACATGCATATATATATATATATATAGGCGGCACGGTGGCTTAGTGGTTTAGCACGTTTGCCTCTCAGCGCTAGGGATTCCCGGTTCGAATCCCCATCTGGGTGAAGTTTCCATGTTCTCCCCTTGTCTGCTTGGGTTTCCTCCGGGTTCTCCGGTTTCCTCCCACAGTCCAAAACATTGATCAAGTCAATTGAGTTCTCCAAATTGCCCCATATAGAGTGTGTCTGTGTGAGTGAGTGTGTGTCCAGCAATGGATTGGCGCCCTGTCCTTGGTCTCTCTGCCCAGCGCCCGAGACGTTCTCCCCTGGATGGGCATGGGGAACCTCACCGCGACCCTAATATAGGATAAAGCGGAAGATAATGAATGAATGAATGTGTGTGTGTGTATATATATATATATATATATATATATTTACACACACACGTTTTCATTTGCAGTGCATTGGTGTTCCACATTGTCCCACACAAACATAGTCTTTATCCCACATCTGGTTAATTGGAATCTGGTTTCCCTACAAGTTGGGCTATCAATCTGAAGGTCGCTGGTTCAAATCCCAGGGCCACTGAAGTTACCAATGTGGCTCCTTGAGCAAGACCCTTAACCCTCATTTCTCCAGGGATGTTGTGATTAACCCTGTGCTCACCTTGTTAGTTGCTTTGGATAAAAGCATTTGCTAAATGACAATCAGAAGGTTGTCGGTTCAAATCCCAGGTCCACTGAAATGACCAGTGTGGGTCCTTGAGCAAGAGCCTTAACCCTCATTGCTCCAGGGGTGTTGTGATGAACCCTGTGCTCACCTTGTAAGTTGCTTTGGATAAAAGCATCTGCTAAATGACAATCAGAAGGTTGGGGGTTCAAATCCCAGGTCCAATGAAGTTACCAATGTGGCTCCTTGAGCAAGACCCTGTTAAAGGCGTCTGTTAAATGACCAAATGTTAATGTTAATGTAAATATAACGGCGTCATGAGGATGCTGAAGGAGCAGCTGCTCTCGGCCTCACATTAACAACAGACCAACATTGAGCCCTGCTCTCCATCATTAGATTAGAGGATGAAAGCTGATGTTTTAAAGAATAAAACCCTGAATGTCCTCCAGCTCTCAGGCGGCAGGTGACGCTCGGCGTCCACTCACCTGTCCACACGGTCCGCGGCGAGTCTGCCCCGCTGCCGCTGGTCTTCCTCCCGTTGCTCAGCCGCGGGCTTCGTCTGCAGAACTCTGAGAGCGAACTTCTTCACAATTCGGAACTTCTGTGAATTCGAAGCGACGTTCAGAGCGAAGCTTCTCTTCAGCAGCGAGCCGCCGCACCGACGACAGTCAGTGTCCCCGCGCATGCGCACACGCATCGGCCAACGTCACGAAGCCGGCCCTCTCGCCTGCGTCAGAGGACGCAGTCCAATCCGATCGCTGCTGCCGCGTGACGCCGGCGCCCGTGTCGCGTTAGCATCGCCCTGATACCGAGTGCGCGACGACTTTCAGCGGAAAATGTTCCATTTTAATAATAAACTACCCAACGTGCAACATGGCTGAACATTTAAAATGTGTGCTGAGATTTTCATAAAAGCCTTATTTACGGGCGTTAAGGATTGGTGTGTGTAGTCCCCCTATTTAGTCATACTATCTAGTGCTCCTCTCCCCGTTTAGGACACAGCCTGTTTAAGTAACACGTCCACCTAGTGGTCGAAGAGTGTCACTACATAATTACTTAATTATCCCACATTACGAAAGGGTTTAATAACGGAAAGAGGTAGTTTTCGTCTCAAAAGTACAACAAACTTAATATTTTCTTATCCATCCATTATCTTCCACTTTATCCTCTATTAGGGTCGCGGGGGGGGGGGGTTCCCCATGCCCATCCAGGGGAGAACGTTTCGAGTGCTGGGCAAATACACCCAGGACAGGACGCCAACCTATCACTGCACACACACTCACACAGACACACTCTATATGGGGCAATTTGGAGAACTCAATTGACTTGATCCATGTTTTTGGACTGTGGGAGGAAACCGGAGAACCCGGAGGAATCCCACGCGGACACAGGGAAAACATTAAAACAGATCCCAGATTGGGATTCGAACCGGGATATCCCTAGCGCTGAGGGGCAAACGTGCTAACCACTAAGCCACCGTGCCGCCGTTTTATAAGGGCAAATTAGATAGGAGCAATTTTTAGATAGGAGCAGCCAATTCACCTTGAATCCATGCATGAAACCTACATGTACATGAAGGGACATGTAAACTTCACTCAGATTGGGATTCAAACCTATGTCCCCAGGGCTGAGAGGCTGATGTGTTAACTATTACACCACCGTGCCACCCCGATTTAATCCTTAATAATAGAAACAACATAAATATCCGGGCGGCACGGTGGTTTAGCATGTTCTCCTCTCAGTGCTAGGGATTCCTGGATCGAATCCCCATCTGGGTGGAATTTCCATGTTCTCCCCGTGTCTGTGTGGGTTTCCTCTGGGTTCTCTGGTTTCCTCCCACAGTCCAAAAACATGGATCAAGTTAATTGAATTCTACAAATTGCCCCATATAGAGTGTGTGTGTGTGAGTGAGTGTGTGTCTAGTGATAGATTGGCGTCCTGTCCTGGGTGTATCTGCCCAGCGCCCGAAATGTTCTCCCCTGGATGGACATGGGGAACCCCCCCATGACCCTGAAGACCCCTAAAGATGAAGATAATGGATGGAACATAAGTTTCAACTTGATTTAGAAGATGGAAGGAATAAAAAATATGTTTTGGATATTTGGATGTTTGGAGAACATGGAAACTACACCCAGATTGGGATTCGAGCATACTCAATTTTTACTCCCTAAATCGATATAAATCAAAAGGGAAGTGCAGCGACTGCGCACGCGCAGAAAGATTCTCCATCGTACTGTATGACAACCAAGCGTCAAAAACCACAATGACAATAAATGATTTATTATTATTTCAAACTGTTTTCTAAAGATTGGTCACACTGGTCTTAAAGATAATGTGTGACAAATTCTGAACACGAGCACGTTCAAAAATAACAGCATGTCTCACCAATGACCTCCAGATGGAACTGTTATACCAAATGATGATAGAGTGGCTTCCCTTTCCATCCATCCATTATCTTCCGCTTTATCTTCTACTAGGGGGGGGGGTTCCCAGGGGAGAACCTTTCTCCAGGGGGAGGACGTCAATCTGTTACTGAGTACACACTCACTCACACAGACACATTCTATATGGGGCAATTTGGAGAACTCAATTGAATTGATCCATGTTTTTGGACTGTGGGAGGAAACTGGAAACCCGGAGGAAACCCATGCAGACACAGGGAGAACATGGAAACTCCACCCAGATTGGGATTCGATCAGGAATCAGTGCTCACAGTGCTCTGCCTACAAGACGATGGTGGTCCATCCAAATGAGCCGCTGCTCTCTTTGAAGACTTTCCCCATCCATCCATTATCTGCTTTATCTATTAGGGTCGTGGGGGGGGGTTCCCCATGCTCAGCCAGGGGAGAACGTTTCGGTCGCTGGGCAGATACACCCAGGACAGGACGCCAATCTATTACTGGACACACACTCACTCACACAGACACACTCTATATGGGGCAATTTGGAGAACTCAATTCATGGTGGCTTAGTGGTTAGCACGTTCGCCTCTCAGCACTAGGGATTCCTGGTTCGAATCCCCATCTGTGTGGAGTTTTTCTGTTCTCCCGTGTCTGCGTGGGTTTCCTCTGGGTTCTCCGGTTTCCTCCCACAGTCTAAAAACATGGATCAAGTCAATTGAATTCTCAAAAATTGCCCCATATAGAGTGTGTCTGTGTCTGTGTCTGTGAGTGAGTGTGCCCAGTGATAGATTGGCGTCCTGTCCTGGGTGGCCATGGGCATGGGGAACCCCCCCCCCCCGGGGACCCTAATAGAGAATAAAGCGGAAGATAATGGATGAATTCAGTTTACCTTGAATCCATGTTTTTGGACTGTGGGAGCAAACCGGAGAACCCGGAGGAAACCCATGCAGACACGGGGAAAACATGGAAACTCCACCAAGATGGGTATTTGAACTGGGAATCCTTAGCGCTTAGAGGAGAACATGCTAAATCACTAAGCCACCGTGTCGGCGAACACTTTCTCATCACTTAAAAATATCTGTTCAGCTTCTGAAGAGATGAAGAGAAACGCATTCTTTATTCATCATAACACATCATTATAACATCATTCCTTAGGAAATAAACACAATGGATACTATTTCCATCTGTATGCAAATGTGCGTATGTGAGGAAGAACCTAAATTAAGAATGAAGATCAGTCAGACATCTTTGTGGGTTCTGTAAAGATAAAGAACGCTTTCAAAAATAAATATATAAACCATATACACCACGTCGCCTTGAGCTCTGGCTGTGCATAATGCAAACATCCTGCTTGGGGTTTGAATGACGACACACCACACGTTTTCCCATCAGATGCTGCCCGGCCACTCAAGGAGGATGAGTCCCCCACTGAGTCTTGGTCCTCCCAAGGTTTCTTACTTAAGATAACAACATAACAGGGAGTTTTTTTCTTGCCACTGTTGCTTCATCTTGCTCTTTGGGGGTTAAAAGCCTTTTCATTCTGTAAAGCTGCTTTGTGACGTCGTACTGTTGTAAAAAGCGCTATAAATAAATTCCTTGAACTTGATCAGTTCAACAACAAGATGCTTTTTCTTATTAAGGAGGGTTTTCGATTCGGAACAGATGGTGGCTGTCGCAGGTGCCTGGGGCACCTGTCCCTCATTTGAGGATTCATGGACTCCGTGGGGTGATTGGTTTATTTTTGTGCACGTGACCGGGTGTTTTTTGTATTTAGTTTCCGTGTTCCCCTGCCCCCGTGCACGTCTTGTGATTATTATTTCCGGTGTTAGTCTCGTTGGTTTGTTTCCCCTTTCTGTTGGTGTCCCTACACCGTTTTAAATAATAAATCCCATTTGTTTTTATGTCCCGCTGTCTCTCCTTCCGCACTTGAAGACATTACAGCGCTGTGCATCACTCCCGTGCAGGCTATATTCGTGGGAGCGTCTTTCAGACAAACCAGCGTGCGCATTTCCTCCACGCAGCCGATTCCCCCTGGAAACGCTCCTCAGGCGCAGACGGCGTGTGCATTTATTCCGCGCAGCCGATCTCCGGGGAAGACGAGCGAGGTCTAACAGTGGCCAGTTCATCGCGTTTTTATTCCTAGTGCAATAAAGCTCGAGCCGAATATGTGAATATTGTTACACCATATCAAGCTATACATATACGTCCTGTGGTGGCGGCGGCGAGGTCTCGCTTTCTGACGGTCAATCGAACTCACGAATTCACAAAATTTACAACGGGTGTCATTCGCAGTGCAGGCAAAACTGGAAAATCACAATAAGCATGCTTATGTTCTGAGTCTCTCTTAGGTAAACGTTAATGATCCTCTCATCCTTCGTTGTGCTCTTCAGAATCTGTGGATTCCAGAACGCTCACTGAGCTGTGATGTCACTCGACTGCACGGTCCCAATGTGGGGGCATCGGCCACTTCAGTTGAGGTTCCACTGTTGGGTGGACAGCAGCAGACTGTTGGGTTTGCTTTGGGTAAAGGCTGCATTTTTCTTCACCTTTTTTCATATCTAATGCAACAGGATTATAAAAAAAAACTCCCCCCCCCCCACCCTCCCAACCCCCTAACCCCTGCGTGACGTCCTGCAAGTCTGGATCAGGCTGGAGGTGGATGCAGCGTGCTACAGAGCTTCTGGGTTTAAGTGTCGGGTGATACTACGCTTGTGGAAAGAATGGGAGGCATCCTCGGACACGACACTTTTAAATCACGTTCTCAAAGAGTTGCATGGAGCTCATGATGTTTTCATCCTGTGGAACAGAGAGTATGTAGAGTGATGCAGTTAGCAGGGGTTCAAACTGAAGTCTTTAATCTGATGATGCTCTTATTCATTCATTATCTTCTGCTTTATCCTCTATTAGGGTCGCAAGGGGGGCGGGGGTTCCCCATGCCCATCCAGGGGAGAACGTTTCGGGCGCTGGGCAGATACACCCAGGACAGGACGCCAATCTATCACTGGACACACACTCACTCACACAGACACACACTATATGGGGCAATTTGGAGAATTCAATTGACTCGATCCATGTTTTTGGACTGTGGGAGGAAACCGGAGAACCCGGAGGAAATCCATGCAGACACGGGGAGAACATGGAAACTCCACCCAGATGGGGATTCGAACCGGGAATCCCTAGAGCTGAGAGGAGAACATGCTAAACCACTAAGATACCGTGCCGCCCGATGCTCTTAATCAAAGCTTATTAATTTACTGGAAGAAGTTTTATTGAGGGTGGCTTAGTGGTTGGCATGTTCTCCTCTCAGCACTAGGGATTCCTGGTTCAAATCCCCATCTGGGTGGAGTTTCCATGTTCTCCCCGTGTCTGCGTGGGTTTCCTCCGGGTTCTCCGGTTTCCTTCCACAGTCCAAAAACATGGATCAAGTCAATTGAATTCTCCAAATTGCCCCATATAGAGTGTGTCTGTGTGAGTGAGTGTGTGCCCAAAGATGGATTGGTGCCCTGTCCTGGGTCTATCTGCCCAGCGCCTGAATCGTTCTCCCCTGGATGGGCATGGAGAACCCCCCTGCGACCCTAATAGAGGATAAAGCGGAAGATAATAAATGGATGGAAGTTTTAATGATCTAAACATTAAAATTAGTAAAACACAATACTTTAAATATTGATGTAAATAAGACTAACTCTAAAAATAAGCAGCTTTATTGTATTTATCCATCCATTCATTATCTTCCACTTTATCCTCTATTAGGGTCGTGGGGGGGGTTCCCCATGCCCATCAAGGGGAGAACCTCTCGGGCGCTGGGCAGATACACCCAGGACAGGGGGGCAATCCATTGTTGGGCACACAGTCACTCACACAGACACACTCTATATGGGGCAATTTGGAGAAATCAATGGACTTCAACAGAGGAAGTGGGGGGGATTGTCCAGGGTTTGATTCCAACGTAATGTGTCCAAAGACATTTCTGTGTGGACTTTGC
>JAFMOD010000849.1:333201-346922 GCA_019802435.1 Corydoras maculifer | reverse complement strand
CCACAAAGTATTGACTCAGGGGGGCTGAATAATTTTGCACATCGCACTTTTCAGTTTTTTATTTGTAAAAAAATTGTTGATTCATGTATAACTTTCATTCCACTTCACAATTGTATACCACTTTGTGTTGGTCTTTCACATTAAATTCCAGTGAAATATATTTATGTTTGTGGTTGTAATGTGACAAAATATGGAAAAGTTCAAGGGGTATGAATACTTTTGCAACCCACTGTATTCATCCAATTTTCAGACTGTTGTTACATTGTTTGATCATTTATTAGTTATTCATTCATCCATTATCTTCTGCTTTATCCTCTATCAGGGTCGCGGGGTGGGGTGGGGGGGTTCCCCATGCCCTTCCAGGGGAGAACGTTTCGGGCGCTGGGCAGATACACCCAGGTCAGGGCACCAATCTATCACTGGGCACACACTCACTCACACAGACACACTCTATATGGGGCAATTTGGAGAACTCAATGGACTTGATCCATGTTTTTGGATTGTAGAAGGAAAGCTGAGAACCCGGAGGAAACCCACACGGACACGGTGAGAACATGGAAACCCAGATGCTGAGAGGAGAACATGCTAACCACTAAGCCACTGTGCCGCCCATTTATTAGTTATATTGGATAAAATTAAATAACATATGAAATATGTCAGGCAGCACGGTGGCTTAGTGGTTAGCATGTTCTCCTCTCAGCACTAGGGATTCCCGGTTCCATGTTTCCATGTTCTCCCCGTGTCCACATGGTTTTCCTCCGGGTTCTCCAGTTTCCTCCCACAGTCCAAAAACATGGATCAAGGTCAATTGGGTTCTCCAAATTGCCCCATATAGAGTGTGTCTGTGTGAGTGAGTGTGTGCCCAGTGATAGATTGGCGCCCTGTCCTGGGTGTATCTGGGCATGGGGAAACCCCCCTAATAGAGGATAAAGCGGAAGATAATGGATGAATGAATGAATAAAATATGTCTGTCAGCAGTGGAGAGCACATTCAGTTCTAATAAATGAGATGAAAATGTTTGAATAAATGAACCTGAGCTTCGGCAGAAAAACTTGAATCTGTTTCACGAGTCGCAGATAAAACAGTTTTAATAAGGTTTTGATTTAAATACCGTAACTTTGCGACAGTTTGCGCCTTCAGAAAAAAATTCTGACGGTTTATGAAAGCTGGTGTTTACAGCCAACATACAGTTATTACGGTAACTTTACTCCTGATACTGGCGAAAAAAATCTGTCTCCATCAAACACACACACACACACACACACACACACACACTCAGAGCTTAGAAGCACAAACAACTGACGGTGGCTCCATCGTTCGTCCCGCTGCTGGAGGAGAGGCTGCAGAGGAAGCTGCTCTCATTTGAGTCAGAGCTACTGACAAAAAACCCGGGGCTATAGCCCCGAAAAACCAGGTCTAACGATGCCCCTGACCGGGACCTTAAATTATATCTACCCTGTGTTTATTTCCCGACTCGAAACCTCCAACCAGGACGGCACGGTGGCTTAGTGGTTGGCATGTTCTCCTCGCAGCGGTTCGAATCCCCATCTGGGTGGAGTTTCCATGTTCTCCCCGTGTCCAATTGAGTTCTCCAAATTGCCCCATATAGAGTGTGTTTGTGTGAGTGTGTGCCCAGTGATGGATTGGCGTCCTGTCCTGGGTGTATCTGCCCAGCGCCCGAGACGTTCTCCCCTGGATGGGCATGGGGAACCCCACCGCGACCCTAATAGAGGATAAAGCGGGAGATAATGTATGATTGAATGAATGAAACCTCCAACCAATTGGATGCTCGGCGTCTCACCTGTCTCTGTGATGTCTATAAGTCCGAGTAAGTGCATTAGTTTGAGGAACATGAAGACCAGACAGACGATCCCCACCGTCTGCAAGCCCTCCGTCTCCCATCTCACACTCATCTTCAGTCTCCAAATCTGTTTCTACAACACATTCACCTCCGGATTCTCAATGGCCCCCCCTCACATGGACCCACCGGGCTCCCGTTACGTCTTCTTAGTTCATGCTAAATCAAATGTTCCGCCACATTACGACTGATGTCAGACGTCTATGTTGAGAAAAGAGTTCAAACTCGATAAGATCCACAATCCAGCCGTCACGCTCAGGTTTGAAGTGGAGATCCAGGTATGAGCCTGGGGTTTTCTCTCATGCTTTCTCCCGGTCCAATCCTCTTTTCTTTTTCTGATCTAATTAACCTTTCGCAGAGAAATCCTCCAAGGAAAGTCAGACCTCTCAAAGTAGTTTTATAACAGAAACCCAGGGGATACGTTTGTCCCAATTAGAGACAAAATCAGGCATGTTGAACACTAATTTTATATATATGAGGTAGTTTAAAGCTTTTAAACGGTTTAAAGCTACATTTTAATTTTACATATGACATCTTGCTTTGCTTAAAGGATGGGGAAAAAAAAACTTTCCTTCACCGACTCAGGGCAACCTCCTGACTGACTTGTTTCATAGTAACAAGTGCATCACATTTTCAAATGAATTAAATAATAGAAGAACTGTCAAAAGTTTAAAGGGAAAGTTTGGGAACAAACTTTAGGAAGGGAGTGGCTTCTACAACTAAATGATATGTAATGTGATGGTCCTGACTATTAGAGAAACGTAGGGTCACTAGATGTCCAACTTTGTGCGGGACAGTCACGCAATTTCGTTATTTTTCAGGCGTCCCGCAAATTGAGACGTTGTCCCGCATTGCTATTGAAAGTCAGACTGCAGTTTTGAAATGCGTGGTTTATAATCTGGCATTGGACGGCTGTGTTGTCTCTTATCGGGGGAGAGGAGGGCTGTTTGAATGTCAACCAATCGGGAACGCGGACGCATGTTAAGGGCGCGTCCACCAACACAAACAATGAAAATCAGGTCAGAACAGCATGAGATCTGGAGAAAAGAGTGAGAAACTATCTGCATCTGGGTGAAACCAATGCAAGACGTGGGCATGGTGGCTCAGTGTTTAGGGTGTTGGACTATCAATCAGAAGGTTGGCGGTTCAAATCCCAGGTCCACTGAAGTTACCAATGTGTGTCCTTGAGCAAGACCCTTAACCCTCATTGCTTCAGGGATGTTGTGATGAACCCTGTGCTCACCTTGTAAGTCGCTTTGGATAAAAGCGTCCAATAAATGACCAAATGTACTTGATTCATTCATTCATTATCTCCCGTTTTATCCTCTATTAGGGTTGGTGGGGTTCCCCATGCCCGTCCAGGGGAGAACGTCTCGGGCGCTGGGCAGATACACCCAGGACAGGGCGCCAATCCATCGCTGGGCACACACTCACTCACACAGACACACTCTATATAGGGCAATTTCGAGAATTCAATTGACTTGAGGCGGCACGGTGGCTTAGTGGTCAGCACGTTCGCCTCTCAGCGCTAGGGATTCCCGGTTCGAGTCCCCATCTGGGTGGAGTTTCCATGTTTTCCCCGTGTCTGCGTGGGTTTCCTCCGGATTCTCCGGTTTCCTCCCACAGTCCAAAAACATGGATCAAGTTAATTGAATTCTCCAAATTGCCCCTATAGAGTGTGTCTGTGTGAGTGAGTGTGTGCCCAGTGATAGATTGGCGCCCTGTCCTGGGTGTATCTGCCCAGCGCCCGAGACGTTCTCCCCTGGATGGGCATGGGAAACCCCACCGCGACCCTAATAGAGGATAAAGCGGAAGATAATGAATGAATGACAATTGACTTGATCCATGTTTTTGGACTGTGGGAGGAAACCGGAGAACCCGGAGGAAACCCACGCGGACAAGGGGAGAACATGGAAATCCCACCCAGATGGAGATTTGAACCGGAAATCCCTAGTGCTGCGAGGAGAACGTGCTAACCACTGAGCCACCTACCAAATTTAACGTAAATATAAATGTAAGACAAGTCTGACGGTTTTTCCGTTTCACACGTGTTTTAATTTGAGAAACACTGTAAAATAGTCTGAGAGCTCAATGCTTTCTTACGTTAAAGAAAGGTACATTTAAATAAGATTTACAAGTTATATATACATATACTATACATACATATACTGTTTGGAGGAATACAGGAAAGACTTACCCTTTAGCACATTAAAGAAATTTCTGTTCTGTTTAAGTGTACACACACACATACACACACATATGTGCACGGTGGCTTAGTGGTTAGCATGTTCTCCTCTCAGCACTGGGGATTCCCGGTTCGAATCCCCATCTGGGTGGAGTTTCCATGTTTTCCCCGTGTCTGCGTGGGTTTCCTCCGGGTTCTCCGGTTTCCTCCCACAGTCCAAAAACATGGATCAAGTCAATGTGTGAGTGAGTGTGTGTGTGTCCAGTGATAGATTGGCGTCCTGTCCTGGGTGTATCTGCCCAGCGCCCGAAACCTTCCCCCCCAGGATGGGCATGGGGAACCCCACCGCGACCCTAATAGAGGATAAAGTGGAATATAATGGATGGGTGTGTGTTTGTGTGTGTGTGTGTGTTTTTTAGTAAAGATGTGAATAGAGATGTTTCTTTTTTTATTTTAGACTACCTTGATGTCCTACATTGTCGCACACAAACATAGTCTTTGTCCCACATCTGCTGAATTGGAATCTGGTCACCCTAAAGAAACAAGAACCAACAGAGGACTGAGAAAAATTGTAAAAGTCCATGTAAATGATAAGTGGCGGAAATAGACAGTGGAGCAAGAAAGGGGCGTGTCCAAACTTTTGACTGGTACTGTATAAGTGAAAATAAATAGATTTTTTAATGCACAGTAAGACAATAGGTCAGTTTGATTGAAAAAGAAGAGCATGAAAAAGCCCAAAAAGGCAAAGACTCGATAGTTTCAACTCGATAGAAATTCACTCAAAACCATTTAGCTCTCAGTTTAAAAAAAGTTTTATACATCAGCAGTAATCCAGCTGCACCATCATCTGGCCATCTGAACCTCCATCCATCCATCCATTATCTTCCGCTTTATCCTCTATTAGAGTCGCGGTGGGGTTTCCCATCCCCATCCAGGGGAGAAAGTGTCGGCGCTGGGCAGATACACCCAGGACAGAACGCCAATCCATCGCTAGGCACACACTCACTCACACAGACACACTCTATATGGGGCAATTTGGAGAACTCAATTGACTGTGGGAGGAAACCGGAGAACCCGGAGGAAACCCACACGGACGCGGGGAGAACATGGAAACTCCACCCAGATTGGGATTCGAACCGGGAATCCCTAGCGCTGAGAGGAGAACATGCTAACCACTAAGCCATCATGCTGCCCCCATCTGAACCTGTGCAGAACAATTCATTAAGATTCTTATATTCGTCCACTTAGTGTAACATAATATTCATAGCTAGAGGGTTTTTCTCAAGTCACGCAGATCTTACAGTTTATTATGAGCAGGGGTGCTGTTATTATAACACCTGCCTGTTATTATAGCTCCCAGGTCAAGAAGCACCTTTGGTTTTTTGGATTTATTCTGGGGCGGCACGGTGGCTTTGTGGTTAGCATGTTCTCCTCTCAGCGCTAGGGTTTCCCGGTTCGAATCCTCATCTGGGTGGAGTTTCCATGTTCTCCCTGTGTCCGCGTGGGTTTCCTCCGGGTTCTCCGGTTTCCTCCCAACATGGAAACTCCACCCAGATTGGGATTCGAATCTATCTATCTATCTATCTATCTATCTATCTGTCTGTCTGTCTGTCTGTCTGTCTGTCTGTCTGTCTATCTATCTGTCTGTCTGTCTGTCTGTCTGTCTGTCTGTCTGTCTGTCTTTCTATCTATCTATCAAATTAGAAAATTAGAATTTATTTTGTTCTATTTCAATTTTTCCTAGTGTTTTAAATCACTTTAATTTACATTTACATTTAGTCATTTAGCAGACGCTTTTATCCAAAGCGACTTACAAATGAGAACACCACAAGTCAGAAGCTATGAAGAAAACCAACTATACTGTAAATTCATCAAACCTGAATGTTATTCGCTGCCACGGCACATGCCCCCCCCCCCTCCCCCCCCTTTTTTTATTTTATTTATTTATTTTTTTACAGGTATTTGTTGAAGAGATGTGTCTTCAGCAATTTTTTAAAACTATTCAGTGATTCTGCCTTACGGACAGATTTGGGAAGAGCATTCCACCATTTTGCAGTGGTGGACGCCACGGAGTGAGACTTACCTGCTCGGTGAGGTGGAATCGTCAGGCGGCAATCATCGCTGGAGCGAAGAGAACGGGTCGGAGTGGATTTAGGAAAGATGGGGTGAAGGTAGGAGGGGGCGGATCCGGAAATGGTTCTGTATGCTAGAGTCAGTGACTTGAACTGAATGCGAGCAGCTACAGGAAGCCAATGGAGGGAAGTGAGTAAAGGAGTGACATGAGTTCGTTTGGGATGGTTAAACACAAGTCGGGCTGCAGAGTTTTGAATTAGTTGAAGAGGTCGGATTGTTGACGCTGGGATACCGGCAAGTAGCGCATTACAATAATCAAGCCGGGATAGAACTAGGGCTTGAACAAGCAGTTGGGTAGCATGTTCAGTCAAAAAGGGTCTGATCTTCCTTATGTTGTAAAGGAGGAATCTACAGGAACGGGCAGTTTTGATGATATGATCAGAGAGTTTAAGGTGGGAGTCCCCCCCCCCCCCCCCCCCCCCCCCCCCCCCCCCCCCCCCCCCCCCCCCCCCCCCCCCCCCCCCCCCCCCCCCCCCCCCCCCCCCCCCCCCCCCCCCCCCCCTTTAATGACCAAATACCTGCCCAGTAATAGATTGGCGTCCTGTGGGAGTCTATTGTGACTTTAATGACCAAATACCTGCCCAGTAATAGATTGGCGTCCTGTCCTGGGTGTATCTGCCCAGCAGGGAACCCCACCGAGACCCTACTAGAGGATAAAGCGGAAGATAATGGATGGATGGACTAAATACCTTTCTCACATTTCTTCTAATGTATCTGTTGCCGAGAATGTGAATTTCCCCATTGTGGGACAAATAAGGGTCTATCTTATCTTATCTTAATTGAATCCAGTAATTGCCCCATATAGTGTGTGTGTCTGTATAAGGAAGCCCAGTGATAGACTGGCACCCTGTGCTTGGTGTATCTGCTCAGGCGTTCTCACCTAGATGCCCCCCCGCACCCCACCCCCTCCCATGGAAGGTTAGATGCCCCCCCACCCCCCCATGGAACGATAACGAAATAATAAATGGATGAAGTACATCTCTTGTATCATTGGTTCTGTGTTCTATTCACAAGCCAGTGTCACAGCAGCTAATAACATTAAATATGGGGTCGATAGTAATGACTAAAATGTTTACATCTGTTCAACCCACTTATTTCTTATTGTGCTTTTAGCGTCTGTCAGAGAGCTCTAGAGAACTTTATGGTCTCACACACACACACACACACACACACAAACAATTATACACAGTGCATTAAAACCCACACAGCCATAACAACAGCACACATTTCTAACCGCCATTTTCTTTCATTCCTAATGACTTGTAATCATTGTAATTTTCACCAACAAGGGAATCGCTGGACTGGCAAGAAAAACTAATCCTGCGATGATCAGAGTCACTAACACACAATCGGAGAACATTAATAATGCTATACAAGTTCATAGAAAGAATAAACCATACACACAGAGAATAGAAAAGGTTTGAGAGGACGGCATTATTGTGAATAAATCACGGGAAAGAGGTGTCATAAGGCACGACATGAAGCTAAGTCATGTTACACCTCTTTCTCATGATTTACTACCAATGATACACAACCTCGAATGTCATACAAACTAACTATAATAAAAAGTTTGATGCATAAATGAAAATTTACTAATCCATCCATTATAATAATCCATTATCTTCCACTTTATCCTCTATTGGGGTCGCGGGGGGGGGGGGGGTTCCCCATGCCCATCCAGGCGCTGGGCAGATACACCCAGGACAGGGTGCCAATCTATCACTGGGCACACACTCACTCTCACAAACACACTCTATATATTATTATCTTTCGCTTAATCCTACACTAGGGTTGCTGGGGGGGGAGTGGGTGCCCATCCAAGGAAGAGGGTGCTGGTCAGATACACCCAGGACAGGCACCAATCCATCGCTGGGCACTTATGGTGGTGTAGAGGTTAACACCTCCTAGGGTCACGGGGGGGGGGGGTTCCCCATGTCCATCCAGGGGAGAACGTCTCGGGCGCTGGGCAGATACACCCAGGACAGGGCGCCAATCTATCGCTGGACACACACTCACTAAAACAGACACACTCTGTATGGGGCAATTTGGAGAACTCAATTGACTTGATCCATGTTTTTTTTATGTTCTCATCTTATCTTATTATCTTTCGCTTAATCCTACACTAGGGTTGATGGGGGAGGGAGAGTGTTTGTGTGGGGGGGGGAGGAGTGAGTGCCCATCCAAGGAAGAGGGTGCTTGTCAGATACACCCAGGACAGGGCACCAATGATCTTTCCGTGTCCACATGGGTTCTCTGGTTTTCTCCCCCAGTCCAAAAACATGGAAGTAGAATTGGCTGCTCTAAATTCTTTTCATGTTAAAATGTTTTCCACAAATGTCTGTGTGAGTGAGTGTGTGCCCAGTGATAGATTGGCGCCATGTTCTAGGTGTATCTGCCCAGCGCCTGAAACGTTCTCCCCTGGATGGGGAACACCCTTCCCCCCCCGCGACCCTAATAGAGGATAAAGCAGAAGATAATGGATGGATGTTTATTTAAACAATCTTTATATACTATTATTTGGTCCGCAACTGTTTAAAATAGGGGCGGCACGGTGGCTTAGTGGTTAGCATGTTCTCCTCTCAGCACTGGGGATTCCCGGTTTGAATCCCAATCTGGGTGGAGTTTCCACGTTCTCTCCGTGTCCGTGTGGGTTTCCTCCGGGTTCTCCAGTTTCCTCCCACAGTCCAAAAACATGGATCAATTCTCCAAATTGCCCCATTTAGGTGTAGGTGTGTATGTGCGAGTGAGTGAGTGTGTGCCCAGCGATAGATTGGCACCCTGGGTGTATCTGCCCAGCACACGAGATGTTCTCCCCTGGATGGGCATGGGGAACCCCCCCCCCCCGCGACCCTAATATAGCGGTAAAGCGGAAGATAATGCTGCCTCCCCATCTATAACTTGCATATTGGTATTTTTTTTAACCCCAATCAGTCCAAATATAGGAAATGATCAGGTCTTCTGCAGTGGGGCTGTTTGTGAAACGTGATCATCAGGCCTGACATTATGGATGGAGGTGATGGCTCTAAGAGCAAGCGCATACCGAGGGGTCGATCATTTTGGGGATGGGAAAGCTATGGGAGCTGTCTGCGATTACCCACAAAGGGAGTGGCCTAGGGATGATGTATAGGCAGTGAAGTGTATGGAATTATTTCGGGGTGTGGTTAGGGATGGGAAGGTGGGTATGTGGTTAAGTGGATATTTTAGGGAATGGCCAGTGTCCTTCTCGATCCTGCTCTGAAAGCTCATATTTGGTTGGTAGTAAAATAAGCCCACTCAATACGACTAATGCATAATAGATGAAGAGTAATGCTAGACTTGTTTTGGCTTTAGAGAGGGTGAGAGTTAGAGGAAGGGATGCTGAGGATGTGAGAGGCCTTCAGATTGAATCTGGAAGGAAAGGTGGCTGGAGGGGCTTAAGAGCCGTAATCTACACTTTAATAACCCTCTTTAGTTGTGCAATACTGGAAGTCTCCTGTATGCTTAACAAAAGTAAAAGCACTTTGATATCTAATATGAATGTGTACAATAATTTACAGATCCTGGCACAGCAGTGACTGCAGCACTTTAAATAGCTCAAAGCAAAGGCATCGTATTTTCAACACCATCTGAAAATACCAGCACTGCCAAACGCGGATTGCGTTTCATGCAGCCACAGGTTCCGCATTATCACCCCGAAATAACCCGGCAAACGCTGGAGCACCTTCCACATCAAACGCTCGGTAGCCCTCGATGCTGAAATAGAATTGGCTTGGCCATTTATTTTTAGGAGTCTGGGTCATGCGGCCCCCTGGAGTCTATTAGGAAATAAAGGGACTGTCGGTCTGTCTGATGTATGGAGCTCCCCTGGTGGCAACAGAGGAAAAAGCGCCATGTGAATGAGTCTCCTTGCTTTTTTAATCTGTGATATGCTGTGTAAGGCGGCACGGTGGCTTAGTGGTTAGCATGTTCTCCTCTCAGCACTAGGGATTCCCGTTCGAATCCCCATCTGGGTGGAGTTTTCATGTTCTCCCCGTGTCTGCGTGGGTTTCCTCCGGGTTCTCCGGTTTCCTCCCACAGTCCAAAAACATGGATCAAGTCAATTGAGTTCGTCAAATTGCCCCATATAGAGTGTGTCTATGTAAATGAGTGTGTGCTCGGCGTCCTGTCCTGGGTGTATCTGCCCAGCGCCCGAGACGTTCTCCCCTGGACGGGCATGGGGAACCCCCCTGCGACCCTAATAGAGGATAAAGCAGAAGATGATGGATGGATGGACATGCTGTGTAATTCATTTTCCTATTTCTGTAATGTTCATACCCTCTATTTTGTAATCCGTTTTCTAACTCCTTCAATAAATTGGATTGGGGTAGGGGCATGGGGACGTGGGGGGTAGTAGATCGGTGGTTAGGGTTTAAAGTTTGAAGTGCACCAAAGCTGTCAATGTCAGCCCCTGAGCAAGGCCCTTAACCCTCATTGCTCCAGGGGTGCTGGATAATAAACCCTGTATTCTGATCCCAACCATCAATTTGGAATACTTGTAAGGCTCTGGGACGGCACGGTGGTTTAGTGGTTGGCATGTTCTCCTCTCAGCGCTAGGGATTCCCGGTTCAAATCACAATCTGGGTGGAGTTTCCATGTTCTCCCCGTGTCCTCGTGGGTTTCCTCCGGGTTCTATGGTTTCCTCCCTCAGTCCAAAAACATGGATCAAGACAATTGTGTTCTCCAAATTGCCCCATATAGAGTGTGTTTGTGTGAGTGAGTGTGTGCCCAGAGATATATTGGCGCCCTGTTCTGGGTGTATCTGCCCAGCGCCCGAAACGTTCTCCCCCTGGATGGGCATGGGGAACACCCCCGCTACCCTAATGGAGGATAAAGTGGAAGATAATGGATGGATGGATGGATGGATATGTATATATATATATTTAGTTAGCCTTGCCCAAGGGCACTTCAGCCCTTGGGATTAGGAATCGGACCGGGGACCTTCAGGTCACAAGGCTGGTTCCTTAACCACAAGCCCATGACTGCCCCAACAACATAAAATAATATTTTCGTATCTAAATCATAAAATATCCAAAACAAAGGAAATATAAGACTAAAATAATATAATTATAATATTTAATGTTAAAAAAAAATCAATTTCCAGTGATGAACTTAATAACAAAATAAATATTTTTTAATCTAATTTAATAATCTACCTGAAAAAAAACAGGCCATTTAAGAGCATGCTGATTTTTAGTATAAAAATAAAGGAGCTCTGTAGTGTTTAAAGGTTCAGGAATTTAAAAGCATTACGTGTTTTTGAATTGAAGTCCGCGGAGCTAAGAGATGAGTCTCTATGGAAACATTCCCACTGTAAACAATTGTGCAACTGCGAAGTAAATCTGAACGCAAACCCATATTTCATTGCTTATTGGCAATCGGAGTTCCTCGGTCGCATCTGTGAAGCCTGCTATAAAATGTTTCGAGTGCCTGACTGTCACCTCCACCAGCGTGATGGAGTGCGTGCATGGTGAGCTGCTGAAGTTCTGCTCCTTACCTTCCAGAGACATGGGCTCCAGGATGCCAAACTGCTTGAGAACAGCCACAAAGAGGATAATGACCACAGCTATGGCAAACAGTTCCATGCCCTGGATACCCATGACTAAGAAGACTTAGGGCGCTTTGGCTCTTTTTGGTAATTGGAGGGCTGGGAAGCTGGAAGATGAGCTAGTGGACCCTAGCAAGGGCCATGGCACTTGGCATTTAGGACAGCTTTGGTATCAGAGAGTCTCATTTGAACGGTGAAGGAACACTGAACGGTAAAAAGGATTTGAGGCGATAAAGTCAGAGTTTGGGGAGAAAACCACGCAGCCCGGTTTATTTGAGGTGATGAGCCGAGAAGCCGGCGTTTCCATGTTAGGTCATTCCTCCCGGGAGCAAGCGGGCATAAATAACGAGGAGGATTGCTGGGCTTTTACACAGTCCAGACGTGAAGAAGCCATCATGAAGCGTGGCTGTTATTATAAGTGTCAACAACAGTCAAAGTCTTTTAAACTGTGCAGTAGGAGGACGACACGAAGCACCGAGCACCGAGCACGGTGGTCTCCACAACAAATAACCTCGCAGCAAAACTTTCCAGAGGAGGAGGCACGGGGGGGGGGGGGTGATGGAACTTGAATTCTGAGCAGCTCATAAAAATATTATTACATCGTAATTCAGTTTTCTAGCTTGAAATTGTGAAGTGAGCGACATAGCGGGACAGAAACGTGTTTGATCGACCACAAATCCGTCATGTCATCTGTAATCCAGAATCTAAAGTTTAAAGAAATGATGTCCTCGCGCCGTCTCCTGTTCGGATCCCACGCCGCAAGCAGCCGGTCGAATGCAAAGCCTCAAGCCAAGGAGATCCAAACCCAGATCTGTCGATCCAACGCACCTGCTACCCAATTCCACACAACCAGGAGAAGTTTCCAGAGCCGAGTGCCGCAGAAAATCCGGGGACGGAATCCGGCTTGACTTCTGGACTCCTCTTCCTCCTCCGGACTCATCAGTCGGCTTCACTCCTCTGGCGTTTTCACCATGTCAGCACTTCAATCTGCTATCTCTTATTTCACGCAGTACTGTACTTCCCTCTCGACTCCCCCGCCTCCTTTGGAAACCCTTCGCAGTTGCCCTTTCGGTCCTGTTGCTGTTATTCTTCACCTCTCCGTCCATCCTGGCTTCTGTTTCCGACATCCATCCCGTCCTCCGAGACTCTTTCCTTTGCTCATTTCATCATCCTCGCCGTGGTACATTTCTGGCTTGTTACCCCTCACCCTGCCCAAATTCAGCCAGTCAACCCCGAGACTCAGTCTGTTCAAGTCTGTACTTCTGTCTGTTCGTAGGCTGGAGGAAAAAGTCCGAATCCCTGTCTCAGGATGACAGAGTGCGAGGATCAGATTCCGGAGACACCCTGCCCTCCCTTTCCCTCAGCCTCTGTCCTTCTACCAGATTGTTTCTCTCTGTCTTCCCCCCCCCCCCCCCACACACACACGCACACTCACTATTTTTTCACTACACCGTCTCAAATAACACAATGCTTTGCTGGGCTCAGAGGGAAAACCTGAGCCGAGCGTAATCCCACCAAAGACAGCAGCCTGTTGCGGCACAACAACTCGACCCGCTGAGGGACAAAGGTTCATCCACCCATCCATTATCTCCCGCTTTATCCTCTATTAGGGACGTGGGGGGGGGGTTCCCATGCCTATCCAGGGGAGAACGTTTCAGGCACTGGACGCCAATCTATCACTGGGCACACACTCACTTACACAGTACTGTACTTCCCTCTCGACTTGGAACATGGAAACTCCACCCGGATGGGGATTCGAACTGGGAATCCCTAGTGCTGAGAGGAGAACATGCTAAACACTAAACCACCATGCCGCCCTATTCTCAAAGTCATTCTATACAAAGCCATGTCTCTATTTAAGGTACCATAACAAAACCCTGTGTCTGAACACTGACACTGAGAGTAAAGATTGTTTCATCCATTATCTCCCGCTCATCCTCTACTAGGGTGGCAGGGGGGTTCCCCATGCCCATCCTGGGGAG
>JAFMOD010000849.1:313250-323358 GCA_019802435.1 Corydoras maculifer | reverse complement strand
GACCCTAATAGAGGATAAAGCGGGATTAATGAATGTCCATGCCCATCCAGGGGAGAACGTTTCGGGCGCTGGGCAGATACACCCAGGACAGGACACCAGTCTATCACTCACTCACTCACACACACTCTATATGGGGCAATTTGGAGAACTCAATTGACTTGATCCGGCGGCACGGTGGCTTAGTGGTTAGCACATTCGCCTCTCAGCGCTAGGGATTCCCGGTTCGAATCCCCATCTGGGTGGAGTTTCCATGTTCTCCTCGTGTCTGCGTGGGTTTCCTCCGGGTTCTCCGGTTTCTTCCCACAGTCCAAAAACATGGATCAAGTTAATTGAATTCTCAAAATTGCCCAATTTAGAGTGTGTATGTGTGAGTGAGTGTGTGCCCAGCGATGGATTGGCGCCCTGTCCTGGGTCTGTCTGCCCAGCGCCCGAGATGTTCTCCCCTGGATGGGCATGGGGAACCCCACCGCGACCCTAATAGAGGATAAGCGGAAGATAATGAATGAATGAATGAATTGACTTGATCCATGTTTTTGGACTGTGGGAGGAAACCGGAGAACCCGGAGGAAACCCACGCGGACACGTGGACATTGTAGTGGTACTTTGAGATTTTACAAAATGAAAAGTGCGTTACAAATAAAATCTATTATCCATCCATTATCATCCGCTTTATTTTCTATTAGGGTCATGTGGAGGGGGGGGGGTTCCCCATGCCCATCCAGGGGAGAACGTTTCAGGCTCTGGGCAGTTACACCCATGACAGGACGCCAATCCATCACTGGGCACACACGGGGAGAACAAGGAAACTCCACCCAGATTGGGATTCGAACCGGAAACCCCTGGTGCTGAGAGGAGAACATGCTAAACCACTAAGCCACCGTGCCGCCCTATATATATATATATATATATATATAGACATTTTTATAAACATTTTTAATCAAAAACAAAGGCTTACTGGTTAATTGTAAGGCTTTCTAGACACTTGGGCGATTATCTATGTGTTAATGAAGCAATAGCGCTCTCTTGTGGACACACACGTCTACGCTTTTAACTGAATGTAAACCAAAAAGGATTGTTTAGATTACGTCAGGCAATTTTTAATAACTAACCTTAATTAATAACGTTCATGGGAATAATTAGTTAAGAAAAAAATACATTCAAATGTATTTACACTTAAACATCTCTCTAACTTTGTGTAGTAATTAACATTAACTTTGTCACCTCCTTTCTGCTCCACTTATTGTCCATGTTCTCAATTCCACGTCCGGTAAAGATGGACTTTGTAGTTCTACAATTCCACCCTGTAGTCCATCTGTTTGTGTCCTACAGTACATACTGTGTACGTCCCCTTTACTCTGTTCTAATGGTCAGAACCGCAATAGTACCACCACAGAGCAGGGGTTATTTGGTGGGGGCATTAGTCCTATCCCAGCAGTGTCATCAAGGTGGAGAAATGTAACTCCAAACTAACCCCCTCACCACATCAGTGTCACTGCAGAACTGACAATAAACAATCCACCACCCAAATGATACCTGTTCTGTGATGGAGAACCAACAGAGGACGAACAACAACACAGAACACAGATGGACTACAGTCTGGAATTATAGAACTACAAAGTCCATCTATATGATAAGTGGAGGAAATAAAGAATGGAGCAAGAAGAGGACATGTCCAAAATTTTGACTCATTCTGTACATAAAGAGAAAAAAGAGACTGTCACCAAGGCAACAGTTTTTCAAAGCAGGACAACACCAGGCTTGTAGTTTGTGGCTTTAGAGACACTAGATATGAGCGTATGTCTCCTTTTTTTAACTATTATAAACCACTCAGTCACTAAAGTCAAGTATCAAACAACATCCATCCATTATCTTCTGCTTTATCCTCTATTAGGGTCGCAGGGGGGGTTCCCCATTCCCATCCAGGGAAGAACGTCTCGGAAGCTGGGCAGATACACCCAGGACAGGGCGCCAATCTATCACTGGACACACACTCACTCACACAGGCACACTTTATATGGGGCAATTTGGAGAACTCAATTGACTTGATCCATGTTTTTGGACTGTGGGAGGAAACCAAGGAACCCGGAGGAAACCCACGTGGACACGGGGAGAACATGGAAACTCCACCCGGATGGGGATTCGAACCGGGAATCCCAGCATCAAAAAACAATTAGACAAAAAGTGTAGCTGCAGTAAAGTTTCTTTTACGTTCAAACGATAAGTTAAACAACTATAACAAAAGCTCCCCCAGCTGTGCAGGGTGCTGTGTTTCAGTTCACCTTTAACTGAATCAGTAACAAAGCCTGGGCTTTGTACGGCGGTGTACAGAGTGCAGCCGTGCTATTACTTCACCATCCATAAATATTCACAGCAGTTTCTATAGCTGTTCTCTTTTATAACCACAACGCTTCACATCGACGCCTCGAGCGACCAACGTAGCGCTGATCGTTTTTTTCTTTAAAGCGGAACAACAGCCTTCAGTGAAACAGATGTGCATCACCTGCTGAGCCGCGACAAGTAAGTTCGCTTTAAATTAATCACCGTTTCAAATATTAGATTCATTCATTCATTCATTATCTTCCGCTTTATCCTCTATTAGGGTTGCGGTGGGGTTCCCCATGCCCATCCAGGGGAGAACATCTCGGGCGCTGGGCAGATAGACCCAGGACAGGGCGCCAATCCATCGCTGGGCACACACTCACTCACACACACACTCTATATGGGGCAATTTTGAGAATTCAATTAACTTGATCCATGTTTTTGGACTGTGGGAGGAAACCGGAGAACCCGGAGGAAACCCACGCGGACACGGGGAGAACATGGAAACTCCACCCAGAAGGGGATTCGAACCGGGAATCCCTAGCGCTGAGAGGCGAAAGTGCTAACCACTAAGCCACCGTGCCGCCCAAATATTAGATTAACGAATTAAATGTGTTTAATACCTAAAGATTAAAAGAAGCGAATTAAATATTTTGATTAAGGCTGCATCACTTTGATCATTTACAGCCAGAAAGGTATTGTCTTCATACTCTGTTCATTTTATTGTTGATCGATTTGTTTATTTACAGTGTTTAAGAATATTACTCATAATCCGATCATGGTTTCACCTTTAAAGCTCACCTCAAATCACACAGAACAACAACCAAGTGAGTTACCTTCATAGTTTAATGTCTATCAGCTCATTAATAAATCTTTGTTATTCTCTACTTATTATACTCAGGTTATTACAGTAACATCACCTAGACAGTCAAAAGTTTGGACGTGTCCCCTTCTTGCTTTATTGTCTGTTTCCTCCACCTTCCATCAATCCATCCATTATCTCCCGCTTTATCCTCTATTAGGGTCGTGGGGGGGGTTCCCCATGTCCATCCAGGGAAGACCGTTTCGGGAGCTGGGCAGATAGACCCAGGACAGGACGCCAATCTATCACTGGGCACACACTCACTCACACACACAAACACACAGACACTATATGGGGCAATTTGGAGAACTCAATTGACTTGATCCATGTTTTTGGACTTTGGGAGGAAACCGGAGAACCCGGAGGAAACCCACACGGACACGGGGAGAACATGGAAACTCCACCCAGATGGGGATTCGAACCGGGAATCCCTAGTGCTGAGAGGAGAACATGCTAACCACTAAGCCACCATGTCGCCATATTATCCTATATATATATATTATATATTAGGGTAGTGGGGGGGGAGGGGTGGATCCCCATGCCCATCCGGGGGAGAACGTTTCATTCAACTGCATTCGATTCTTAAGGAGCTCAAGGCCCAGGGCAATTGGTTGCTTGCTTGCCCTGATGCAAAGAACCTGTTCTGCTTTTTGGTTTTATTATTAGCAGATTTTATTTTAATATTATGATTAATGAACCATATTTATATTTCTTTCTAGACACTCAGTCCTGTGCTAAATATGCATTCTACGCATCTGGAGGCACAATGGCGTGCATGCTGTTTATTTTCTGTTTCATCTGGATCTACTGGAACAAAAGAAAAGCCCATGGTATGTTCACTCTCTCAAAAATACAATCAGAAGGGATGTTCTTTAAACGTTCATTAAATTGTAGTTATTTTCGCAGCCGTTTTAAATGACCGACCCAAAACAGACGAGGTGAATGTGAAGGTGAAGGTGAGTGAAAGTAGGTTTACATAACCCGTGGTAAACCGTGCTGTGGTGCTTCGGTACATTTTCATTATTTTTATTTTCATAGGCCATTAATAATCACCAAGGGCTGGACGTTGCTGCAGTCTACCAGGATCTGGACCTTAGCCAGCAATCTGTGTCTGTTTACCACGGTTTTTCTTTTCAGAACATAGAGGCTGGTGGTGCCGGCACAGAGCCGGTCTACCAGGATTTCATCTGACATCACCAGACAACAGCTCAGAGTTCAAGGCTGAGCAGAAAAAAACCCTGAACAAAGGTTCTTACAAAGAAAGCTATAATTACATTTACAATTGCCGCAGTGTACCAGGCGGCACGGTGGCTTAGTGGTTTGCATGTTCTCCTCTCAGCACTGGGGATTCCTGGTTCGAATCCCAATCAGGGTGGAGTTTCCATGTTCTCCCCGTGTCCGCGTGGGTTTCCCCGGGTTCTCCGGTTTCCTTCCATAGTCCAAAAACATGGATAAAGTCAATTGAGTTCTCCAAATTGCCCCATATAGAGTGTGTGTGTGTGAGTGAGTGTGTGTCCAGTGATAGATTGGCGTCCTCTCCTAGGAAACTGCGAAACTCTGGATGGGCATGGCGAACCCCCCCCCCCCCATTCATTCATTATCTTCTGTTTTATCCTCTATTAGGGTGGTGGGGGGGTTCCCCATGCCCATCCAGGGGAGAACGTTTCAAGCGCTGGGCAGATAGACCCAGGACAGGACGCCAATCTATCGCTGGACACACTCACTCACACAGACACACTCTATATGGGGCAATTTGGAGAATTCAATTGACTTGATCCATGTTTTTGGACTGTGGGAAGAAACCGGAGAACCCGGAGGAAACCCACACAGACACGGGGAGAACACGGGAACTCCACCCAGATGGGGATTCGAACCGGGAATCCCTTGTGCTGAGAGGAGAACATGCTAACCACTAAACCACTGTGCCGCCCCAGGAAGACCAGTGTTAAGACAATCACAGATGAATTGACATTTAAATGGCATTAAATCACAAACGCTTAGAATGTTCTGTTGTGTTCTGTTCTTTATGCAGGACGTTGAATAAAGTTCAAGAATACTGCACAGCAAGTGTTCCACACTGGATTCTGTTTTAATACCATGTTCCGCTGACAGTACAGTATATCTCTGCAGGGTAATGATGCGCATACTTAAAATCCAACCCTGTTCCGCTCTGGAACTGCAGTTCCACTGATCATGACTTTTTGGAATTCATCACACGAGTCTGGATTTCATTGCTTTTTGGTTTAAATGTTTCACTCTGTAAAACATTTCAGTCAAAAGTGGCTCCTCTCAGCACTAGGGATTCCCGGTTCGAATCTCCATCTGGGTGGAGTTTCCATGTTCTCCCCATGTCCGCGTGGGTTTCCTCCGGGTTCTCCGGTTTCCTCTCACAGTCCAAAAACATGGACCAAGTCAATTGATTTCTTCAAATTGCCCCATATAGAGTGTGTCTGTGTGAGTGAGTGTGTGTCCAGTGATAGATTACTGTCCTGTCCTGGGTGTATCTGCCCAGCGCCCGAAACCTTCTCCCCTGGATGGGCATGGCGAACCCCCGGGACCCTAATAGAGGACAAAGCGGATAATGGGTGGGTGGGCAATTGACCTTGAGTCATGTTTTTGGACTGTGGGAGGAAACCAGAGAACCCGGAGGAAACCCACATAGACACGGGGAGAACATGGAAACTCCACAGGGATTGGGATTCGAACCGGGAATCCCTAGTGCTGAGAGGAGAACATGCTAACCACTAAGCCACCGTGCCGCCCGCAAATAAAAGTCAAGGACAGTTATTGTAATTGTAATTGTGACAAAAGCGTTTTTGTCTCACGTGGTTGGGTCTCACATGCACACATATTATACCAGCATGCCGTGTGCAGTAACGAGTATTATAAATCGGGTAGTTCCTTAAATCTGATGATGTTTGTCCAGCCGTGACATTAATGACAATAACACACCGTAATTAACCTCAGCATCACAAGCTCAAAGAAACCCACATGCATAACGATGCAGAAAGCTGCATGAGTGTATTTAAGGTAAGCACTGCATTACCTGAGCGCCGGTAACGCGCAATGCTGTGCCGACATTCAGAGAGGAAGTTGGGGCGCGAGAAACTTTTGAGTTCTCCAAATTGCCCCATATAGAGTGTGTCTGTGTGAGTGAGTGTGTGTCCAGTGATAGATTACTGTCCTGTCCTAGGTGTATTACAATTCGAATAACTGTCCTTGACTTTTATTTGCGGGCGGCACGGTGGCTTAGTGGTTGGCATGTTCTCCTCTCAGCACTAGGGATTCCCGGTTCAAATCCGAATCCGTGTGGAGTTTCCATGTTCTCCCCGTGTCTGTGTGGGTTTCCTCCGGGTTCTCCGGTTTCCTCTCACAGTCCAAAAACTTGGATCAAGTCAATTGAGTTCTCCAAATTGCCCCATATAGAGTGTGTCTGTGTGAGTGAGTGTGTGTCCAGTGATAGATTGGCACCCTGTCCAGCGCCCGAAACCTACTCCCCTGGATGGGCATGGGGAACCCCCGCGACCCTAATAGAGGACAAAGCGGATAATGGGTGGGTGGGCAATTGACCTTGAGTCATGTTTTTGGACTGTGGGAGGAAACCAGAGAATCCAGAGGAAACTCACACACACACGGGGAGAACATGGAAACTCCACACGGATTGGGATTCAAACCAGGAATCCCTAGCACTGAGAGGAGAACATGCTAACCATTAAGCCACCGTGCCGCCAGCAAACATTAATGACAATAACACACACCGTAATTAACCTCAGCATCACAAGCTCAAAGAAACCCACATGCATAACGATGCAGAAAGCTGCATGAGTGTATTTAAGGTAAGCACTGCATTACCTGAGCGCCGGTAACGCGCAATGCTGTGCCGACATTCAGAGAGGAAGTTGGGGCGCGAGAAACGCCGCCTTGCCTCGAAAGACAGAGTTGCAATCACACTCCCCATTGGCTCCTGCTGACGAGTTATAAATTAAAAACGCACAAACCGAGAAGGGATTTCTGATGATACAGCATCGAGCGCAACTGTCTATAAGCAAGAGGAGGATGACGAGGAAGACCTGCTGAGTGTGTGTGTGTGTGTGTGTGTCCTGAGCCTCATCAAAGGGTCTATCTATGCTGTTTGGTCAACTCCACATGACGAGGTGATGGTGTGTGTGTGTGTGTGTGTGTGTGTTTATGCACCACTAATGTGCGCTCGTTTACTATACTGAAACATTAAAAGGCCTGTCCAGCCGTGACCTTTAACATGAAACAGGGCACACACCCTCCAGCTTCCTCCTGGTTCCAGGCCTTTCTGTTTGAAGTAGGCGTCTCTTTAACTAATAGAGGTTGTTTTTACCCATAATCACCTGCTCTCGGTGCCGCACACACACACACCGACATCATGACAGTATACGTATCATTTGTCAAGATATGCAAATAAAAGTCCATCTATCCATCCATCCATTATCTCTCGCTTTATCCTCTAATAGGGTCGGGGGGGGGGGGGTAATCTCGGGCGCTGAGCAGATACACCCAGGACAGGGCGCCAATCTATCACTGGACACACACTCACTCACACATACACACTCTATATGGGGCAATTTGGAGGATTCATTTGACTTGATCCATGTTTTTGGACTGTGGGAGGAAACCGGAGAACCCGGAGGAAACCCATGCAGACACGGGGAGAACATGGACACTCCACACGGATTGGGATTCGAACCGGGAATCCCTAGCACTGAGAGGAGAACATGCTAAACCACTAAGCCACAATAACATGTTTAGAAAATTATCCATCCATCCATTCATTATCTTCCACTTTATCCTCTATTAGGGTCGTGCGGGGGGGGGGTTCCCCATGCCCATCCAGGGGAGAATGTTTCGGGCGCTGGGCAGATACACCCAGGACAGGGTGCCAATCTATCGCTGGGCACACACTCACTCACACAGACACTCACACAGACACGCACACAAACACACTCTATATGGGGCAATTTGGAGAACTCAATTGACCTTGATCCATGTTTTTGGACTGTGGGAGGAAACCGGAGAACCCGGAGGAAACCCATGCAGACACGGGGAGAACATGGAAACTCCACCCAGATGGGAATTCGAACCGGGAATCCCTAGCGCTGAGAGGAGAACATGCCAACCACTAAGCCACCGTGCCGCCCTGTTTAGAAATTATTTTAAAGATAAATAGTAACCAAGCTTTTTTAATTTAATAGAGTAGAAATAAATTGTAGCATTAAATAAAAACATTCAACTGACGCACAAGTGATCTGAACATGGTTCTGAAATACAGGACAGTATGAACTGCTTTAACGTCCAGGGTGACAGCAGAGGTCCTGTCCATATTCTTTTCTCCTTATAGAACAGATAGAAGACAAAGTCCCCTGGGAGCCAATGAGGCGTCACTCGAGACCTGACCGGACTGACAGGGGCGTGACCGCTGTAGGGGACGCTGTCACATGTCTGCGCTCCTTCACAGGTCATTCGCATACGGTGGTTCTCTTAATATACAGAGCAAAAGGTTCTGTTATTAATATCTATTTTATTTTTTTATTTATACTTAATTTTAAGTATAAATTACAGACTTCACCTGACATTTACAGTGATCATGGTCCTATACTGCGTTTTTATTTATTGACAGATTACAAATTACAAATACAGTGCTGATTTGAGATCAGAACCACAAGGAGATCTATGTCTGAAAAAGGAATATTTTATTCTGTAATCCCATTAGAATAATAATTATTATTATTATAAATATAATAATTATTATTATTCCATCCATTAGCTTTGGCCGTTAGCAGATACACCCGGGACAGGACGCCAATCTATCGCTGGACACCCGGCCCGGCTGCTCAAAGAGGATGAGTCCCTCACTGAATCTTGGTCCTGACAAGGTTTCTTCCTTAAATAACAACATAAAAGGGAGTTTTTTCTTGCCACTGTCTCTTCAGTTTGCTCTTTGGGGGTTTAAAGGCTTTTCATACTGTGAAGCTGCTTTGTGATGATGTACTGTTGTAAAAAGTGCTATAAATAAATTACTTGAACTTGACTTGACTTCCAACACACTCTCTCACACAGACACACTCTATATATGGGGCAATTTGGAGAACTCAATTGATTTGATCCATGTTTTTGGACTGTGGGAGGAAACCGGAGAACCCAGAGGAAACCCACGTGGACATGGGGAGAACATGGAATCTCCACCCAGATGGGGATTCGAACCGGGAATCAAGTCAATTGAGTTTTCCAAATTGCCCCATATAGAGTGTGTATGTGTGTGTGAGTGTGTGTCCAGCAATAGATTGGCGCCCTGTCCTGGGTGTATCTGCCCAGCACCCAAAATGTTCTCCCCTGGATGGGCATGGGGAACCCCCCCCCCCCCGACTGTACTAGAGGATAAAGTGGAAGATAATGGGTGGATGAAATAGGTGATAAACCTGTGCCATCTTTTTGCTAACCGGAGACTCAATCGTAACTTTTAGTAAAAGAAGCATGAAGACAAAAATACCTTGAACCACGGAACCGGTGAGGAATCCAAAAAAGCAGCGCAGGATTTTATTAACCTCCTTCTGACACTGATCCTTAAAGCTGATCATCATCTCCATGCTGTCGCCGACGTCCGAACTCTAAAACGGTCCCTTAAAGCTATAAGTGAATAAAGCACTTTATTCTGCAGCAAATCACCTGAAACACAACTATACTCTATACACCTTTAACTTCCAAGATGTTTGCCGCAAGAAACAAAGCAGTTCAGGTGATTAACAATTCCTCTCACAGACATAAAGCCGAGGGGATGAATCAGAGAGAGTGAGCGAGGGCGAGCGAGAGAGAGAGAGAGATTTCTCAAATTTCAGCTTATTAAGGTGATGAGGGACACCTTCTAAATCTCTCTTAAACCCAGAAGTCCTGCGATTGAAT
>JAFMOD010000849.1:274520-286752 GCA_019802435.1 Corydoras maculifer | reverse complement strand
GAAGCCATGCCGCTCCACCGCGCGGGATTAAACTCCCCGCGACGGAGTTTTAATGATATTTTAAATCGTTTTTAAATAGATTTTATGTTTTTAAACCACCAGTGCTTCACCATGTGAACTGAATAAAGAACTGTAGTAAAAAAAACAAAGTTTGCTCTCATACACAGACGCCCTTCACCTCCACACGCTGCTCCCAACACCCAGCATGCACCGCGAGAGAGAGAGAGAGAGAGAGAGAGCTGCTCTCATACAGAGAGAGAGAAAGAAAGAGAGAGAGAGAGAGAGAGCTGCTCTCATACAGAGAGAGAGAGAGAGAGAGAGAGAGAGAGAGCTGCTCTCATACAGAGAGAGAGAAAGAAAGAGAGAGAGAGAGAGAGCTGCTCTCATACAGAGAGAGAGAGAGAGACAAACTCACACACAAACACAGAGACACATATAAACTTCATCCATTATCTTCCGCTTCATCCTTAAACTACAGTTAAAGGGCTTTTAATGAGCCTCTATTTCAGGACAGAATGCATTAATAGAGACGCATCACTCTCGGCTTAATCTCTCGGTCCTGTGATGAAAAGTTCACTCTGCCAGTTTTAATGGTATTGACTTAATCACAATAAACTTCCCTTAGTGCTGCGACTTTTTAATGCAAGTGGTTTAGTGGTTTAGCATGTTCTCCTCTTAGCACTAGGGATTCCCGGATCAAATCCCCATCTGGGTGGAGTTTCCATGTTCTCCCCGTGTCCACATAGGTTTCCTCCGGGTTCTCCGGTTTCCTCCCACAGTCCAAAAACATGGATCAAGTAAATTGAGTTCTCCAAATTGCCCCCTATAGAGTGTTTGTGTGAGTGAGTGTGTGCCCAGCGATAGATTGGCGCCCTGTCCTGGGTGTATCTGCCCAGCGCCCGAGATGTTCTCCCCTGGATGGTCATGGGGAACTCTCCCCCCCCCCCCGCGACCCTAATAGAGGATAAAGCGTAAGATAATGAATGAATGTTTCCAGTTGGGGCGGCGCGGTGGCTTAGTGGTTAGCATGTTCTCCTCTCAGCACTAGGGATTCCCGGATCAAATCCCCATCTGGGTGGAGTTTCCATGTTCTCCCCGTGTCCGTGTGGGTGTCCTCCGGGTTCTCCGGTTTCCTCCCACAGTCCAAAAACATGGATCAAGTCAATTGAGTTCTCCAAATTGCCCCATATAGAGTGTGTGTGTGTGAGTGAGTGTGTGCCCAGTGATAGATTGGCGCCCTGTCCTGGATGTATCTGCCCAGCGCCCGAAACGTTCTGTTCTCCCCTGGATGGGCATGGGGAACCCCCCCCCCCCCGTGACCCTAATAGAGGATAAAGTGGAAGATAATGGATGGATGTTTCCAGTTACAGGTCTCCGTCTACATAGATGATTGAAATCCAGGCTAATGTTTGGCTTTGCACGGTCCAAATGCATGCTGATCACGGCGGTGTCAGGTATGACATGTCCTCTCCCACGCCACCCCACTGCGCCTTATTTCAGCCCTAATGAGCAGAATGCATCGACCAACCGAATACACTCTGGCTGTCTGTCTCTGCCTCCCAGCTGAATGCCCATCGCCAATTAAACTTGGTCTCTGCCACTCCGGGGACCTTACTGCTTCTAGCACTTGGAGCACAAACTTCCTGTAGAACGTCAAAATAAATCTAAAAATAGCTCCTCTGTACTGGTTCTCTCTTGCATACAGGGTTTTCTAAAGGGCCCGAGGAAAACATGTCTCTAAGTAACTTTATCAATTTATCCATTATCTTCCGCTTTATCCTCTATTAGGGTCGCGGGGGGGGGGGGGTCCCCAAGCCCTTGGGAGAACGTTTCGGGCGCCGGGCAGATACACCCAGGACAGGGTGCCAATCTATCACTGGGCACACACTCACTCACACAGACACACTCTATATGGGGCAATTTGGAGAACTCAATTGACTTGATCCATGTTTTTGGACTGTTGGAGGAAATCGGAGAACCCAGAGGAAACCCATGCGGACACGGGGAGAACATGAAAACTCCACCCAGATGGGGATTCGAACCGGGAATCCCTAGTGCTGAGAGGAGAACATGCTAACTACTAAACCACCGTACCGCCTGTATTTTAAATTCCATCCATCCATCCATTATCTTCTACTTTATCCTTTATTAGGGTCGCAAGGGGGGGGTTCCCCATGCCCATCCAGGAGCGACGTTTTGGGCGATGGGCAGACACACCCAGGACAGGGTGCAAATCCATCGCTGGGCACACACTCACTCACACAAACACACTCTATATGGGGCAATTTGGAGAACTCAATTGACTTGATCCATGTTTTTGGACTGTGGGAGGAAACCGGAGAACCCGGAGGAAACCCATGTGGACACAAGGAGAACATGGAAGATGGGGATTCGAACCGGGAATTACTAGTGCTGAGAGGAGAACATGCCAACCACTAAGCCACCGTGTCGCCCCCATTACATTCATTATGTATTAATGAAATTTCAGAGTATTGATTGATTGATTTTTGCTTCTTTAATGGTGCAAAGTTAGATTGACTGCACATTCTATTCATTTGATTAAATTCAGAGATGCTTATACACCATCACAGCTGATTCTGAGAATCATGGAAGATGTCTTTCAGTTCTGCAGGACTAAAGATTAAAATGCGAGTGGGCAAAATCCGGACAGCGGTGCTTTAATCTTTCCCAGAAAAGACTGTAAAGCCCCAGAGTTTAGGATTTGATCGTCGAAGGGATCTTTCGTAAGGGGGTGAAATAGGGACAAATTACTGTGACCACAAGCTGCAGCATGTATTAATGAGAGTTGCTCAGGATCCTCACAGACATGGGAAGAAGAGAGTATACCTTCTATTACACTGTAATGCACATCATGGTAAATGTGGGCATTACTGCGTCCAACCACACAAATTATAATTATTGAAAACAATATAAAATACGGGCGACACGGTGGCTTAGTGGTTAGCATGTTCTCCTCTCAGCGCTAGGGATTCCCGGTTCGAATCCCCATCTGGGTGGAGTTTCCATGTTCTCCCCGTGTCTACGTGGGTTTCCTCCGGGTTCTCCGGTTCACTCCCACAGTCCAAAAACATGGATCAAGTCAATTGAGTTCTCCAAATTGCCCCATATAGAGTGTGTATGTGTGTGTGAGTGTGTCTCCAGTGATAGATTGGCGCCCTGTCCTGGGTGTATCTGCCCAGCACCCGAAACGTTCTCCCCTGGGCATGAGGAACCCCCCCCACGACCCTTATATAGGATAAAGCAGAAGATAATGGATGGGATATAAAATACAGGCGGCACAGTGGCTTAAGGGTTGAGCATGTTCTCTTCTCAGCACTAGGGATTCCCCGTTCGAATCCCAATCTGGGTGGAGTTTCCATGTTCTCCCCGTGTCCATGTGGGTTTCCTCCGGGTTCTCAGGTTTCCTCCCACAGTCCAAAAACATGGATCAAGTCAATTTCATTCATTCATTCATTATCTTCTGCTTTATCCTCTATTAGGGTTGTGGGGGGGTTCTCCATGATTTTCCAGAGGAGAACGTTCCAGGCGCCGGGCAGACACACCCAAGACAGGGCAACAATCTATCTCTGGACACACACTCACTCACACAAACACACTCTATATGGGGCAATTTTAAGAACTCAATTGACTTGTTCCATGTTTTTGGACTGTGGGAGGAAACCGGAGAACCCGGAGGAAACCCACACAGACACGGGGAGGACATGGAAACTCCACCCAGATGGGGATTTGAACCGGGAATCCCTAATGCTGAGAGGAGAATGTACTAACCACTAAGCCACTGTGCCTCCCTCCAGTCAATTTAATTCTCCAAATTGCCCCATATATAGTGTGTTTGTCTGGTTGAGTGAGTATGTGCCCAGCGATGGATTGGCGCCCTGTCTGCTACAACCAATACCCCACCGGTTTACCTCAGAGAGTGCACACAACATAGTAATTATTTAATGAATAAAAAACTCACCCTAGCTTGAAGTGAGCATCGTTTGCGAGGGCAAAATCAGCGGGGAGCAGGCGGATTACAGTGCTCTGGGTCCGATTCACGGCCAGCAAATTAATGTGCACTTAATGCGGCTTAATGCTGCATCATACAGCTGCAAACTACATTTCAGACCTCAGTTAATATTGTTTTGAAACTGATTTTAACTTAAATAGATCGGATTGGTTGCATCAATCACACTGCACTACATTAAATCAAATCAGCGCTGATCAAATGCATTCGAAAGCATGTAATGAGACAGAGACTATAGTTTCTATATGGGGCAATTTGGAGAACTCAATTGACTTGATCCATGTTTTTGGACTGTGGGAGAAAACCGGAGAACCCGGAGGAAACCCACGCAGACACGGGGAGAACATGGAAACTCCACCCAGATGGGGATTCGAACCGGGAATCCCTAGCGCTGAGAGGAGAACATGCCAACCACTAAGCCACCATGCCGCCCCTAATTATATTTATATATAAAATATATATTATATATATATATATATATATTTTTTTTTTTATAATAAAAATACTGCTAACAATATTTATAGTGCACTTTATTATCATAATTATTAGCATTAAATAGTGAATGTATTACTTAAATTAATGATTATTAATAACTTAACAACAGTATATTATTATTATTATTTTATTATTATTTTATTATTCATTCATTCATTATCTTCCGCTTATCCTCTATTAGGGTCGCGGGGGGGTTCCCCATGCCCATCCTGGGGAGAACGTCTCGGGCGCTGGGCAGATAGACCCAGGACAGGGCGCCAATCCATCGCTGGGCACACACTCACTCACACAAACACACTCTATATGGGGCAATTTTGAGAATTCAATTAACTTGATCCATGTTTTTGGACTGTGGGAGGAAACCGGAGAACCCGGAGGAAACCCACGCAGACACAGGGAGAACATGGAAACTCCACCCAGATGGGGATTCGAACCGGGAATCCCTAGCGCTGAGAGGCGAATGTGCTAACCACTAAGCCACCGTGCCTCCTATTTTATTATTATTATTATTATTATTATTATTATTATTATTATTTAGCAAAGTTATAATATCATATGAACTGAACTCTTATCTGCTCTAAATTTAGGCCGGAGGTTCCTTTCTTATAAACAACACAAATTCCAATCAGTGAGAAGACATAACCAAAGTGCACTAGATAGTGAGTATAAGACTATTACTTTGTATTATTAGTGATTATTATAATCACAGGCTTGTTGCCAAACAAAGACTGGGGTAATAAAGCTGAGAAGGCAGTAGATGCAGTAATAGTTAGGAAATGAATTAGGTGGAGGGGGCAGAGGGTTATAGCCCTGGAGACGGTTGCTAAGAGGCGATATAAGGGATGCTTATAGGTCAATAAAGAGCAGGAGAGCAGGACAGTAATGGGAAATGTGTTTGTGTGTGTAGTGGAATTCAGACTGGGGGAATATCAAGGAGGTGTGCACGGGTTCAGTCCATACTGAAGCTGAATGGCCTGGGTTATTTATAGCACACTGGGTGCACCATGGCATTAGAGAGAGAGAGAGAGAGACAGAGAGCGAGAGAGATGCAATTCCCTCAACAAACATCCATTCATCCATCCATTATTTTCCACTTAATCCTATAGTAGGGTTGTGGGGGGGGGGGTCCTCATGCCCATCCAGGGCAGAACGTATCAGGCACAAGGCAGATACACCCAGGACAGGGCGCCAATCTATCACTGGGCACAACCTCACTAATACATACTCACACACACACAAGTTTTATAGGGGCATTTTAAAGCAGCCAATTGAACTTTAATTTATATTTTCGGTGGTATCTTATTATCTTCCGCTTAATTGAATACCAGGAACTAGGGTCGCAGTGGGGTTCCCAATGACAATTCAGCTGAGCAGACACACCCAGGACAGGGTGCCAATCCATTGCTGTGCACACACCCACTCACAGACAGACACACATTTAGTATATGGGGCAACTAAGATAGGGCAATTTAGGGAAGTTTTCTCCCTTGAATCCATATTTTTGGACTGTGTGAGGAAACTGGAGAAGCTGAAGGAAACCCACGTGAACACGGAGAACATGGAAACTCCACCCAGATCGGGATTCGAACCTGAATTCCCAGAGCTGAGAGGAGAACATGCTAACCACTAACTCACCAATACCCAACATCCATTCATTCATTTTTAAATTAATGCTTCCTAATGAGGCGGCTTAGTGTTTAGCATGTTCTCCTCTCAGCACTAGGGATTCCTGGTTCGAATCCCCATCTGGGTGGAGTTTCCATGTTCTCCCTGTGTCTGTGTGGGTTTCCTCCGGGTTCTCTGGTTTCCTCCCACAGTCCAAAAACATGGAGCAAGTCAATTGAGTTCTCCAAATTGCGCCATATAGAGTGTGTGTGTGAGTGAGTGTGTGTCCAGTGATAGATTGGTGTCCTGTCCTGGGTCTATCTGCCCAGCGCCCGAAACGTTCTCCCCTGGATGGGCATGGGGAACCCCCCCCCCCCCCCGTGACCCTAATAGAGGATAAAGTGAAAGATAATGGATGGATGCTTCCGAATAAGGTGTGTCAAGGGTACTGGGGTCCATCCAAAATCCAAAAATAAAATTGCACTCATCCCATCCTGCCCTAAGAGTCTTATATAGTTCTCACACATGCTTACTTCATTTTTTCCCCACCACATGCCAGCATCACACATTTTTTGCTGGTATGAAATTCCCGACATGCAGAATAAACAGATGTATAAACTTAATAAAATCAAAATGATGCAATATAATATAGCGCTGCTGCAGAGACACAGCTTTATGCAACCCTCTCGCAGTTTGAGCCACGTGTCTCTGTCATAAGAGGACATCCTTTACCTTCTTTTTTCCCTTTAATTATTCAGAGGACATCTGAAAAACATAAAAAAGGTCTGTAGCACCACCAGAACAGTGCTGATCCATTAAAGCTGAAGCATTCAATATTCAACACTCATGCTAAATACATTTAAGTTTATACAAACCCAATTTTTATAGCAATTATATACTTTTCTTTAAATTAATTACATTTATTGCTACATTTTAGATTCTATTACAAATATTTATAGTAGTAAATGACACTATAGCATTTTTAGCATTTTCTCCTTGTTTTATTAAATATAGTCTCCCGTACAGAAATTAAAGCTGGTTTTAAGCTGGGTCTTGCATATGTTTTCTATTTGTGACCCACTGAACACCAGTGTAATCTGATATGAAGCAGACATGTGCAATATTTAATAATATATATATATATATATATATATATATATATATATATATATATATATATTTATTTATTCATTCATTATCTTCTGCTTTATCCTCTATTAGGGTCGCGGGGGGTTCCCCATGCCCATTCAGGGGAGAATGTTTCGGGCGCTGGGCAGATACACCCAGGACAGGACACCAATCTATCACTGGGTACACACTCACACGGACATACACACACACATATGCACTCTATATATGGGCAATTTGGAGAACTCAATTGACTTTATCCATGTTTTTGGACTGTGGGAGGAAACCGGAGAAGCCGGAGGAAACCCACGCAGACACGGGGAGAACATGGAAACTCCACCCAGATGGGGATTCGAACCAGGAATCCCTAGTGCTGAGAGGAGAACATGCCAACCACTAAGCCACCGTGCCGCCCCTAATTTTATATATATATATATATATATATATATATATATATATATATATATATAATATAATAAATATATTATAATTATAATAAAAATAATAAAAATACTGCTAATAATATTTATAGTGCACTTTATTATCATAATTATTAGCATTAAATAATGAATGTATTACTTAAATAATGATTATTAATAACTTAACAACAGTATATTATTATTATTATTATTATTATTATTATTATTATTATTATTATTATTATTATTATTATTATTTAGCAAAGTTATAATATCATATAAACTGAACTCTTATTTGCTGTAAATTTAGGCAGGACGTTCCTTTCTTATAAACAACACAAATTCCAATCAGTGAGAAGACATAACCAAAGTGCACTAGATAGTGAGTATAAGACTATTACTTTGCATTATAATGAAGTGCACAGTGGTAGTGCGCAGAGAGACATTTGAAGTTCACCACTGACTGGCTGGAAGGTAATGACGTGGGGACATAATGAAGCCAAAAACACAGCTTCACAGAGCAGAAACAATGCCGAAATTCTTACAATATCGTGATTAAAGAAGTCCAGAAGACACGCCGTGATGGACATGATCAATAAACTGACGACTCTCT
Source organism: Corydoras maculifer (assembly GCA_019802435.1). Lineage (NCBI taxonomy): Eukaryota > Metazoa > Chordata > Actinopteri > Siluriformes > Callichthyidae > Corydoras > Corydoras maculifer. The sequence goes on along the minus strand of JAFMOD010000849.1, from coordinate 278,465 downwards.
TTCAGCAGGCTCTGGAAACGGTCAGTTAAAGTCGAAGTTTAGGCAACTTCTGCGAGTTTGAAGGGTAGCGTAATGGTAAATAGCTAACGCTTTAAAAGCTTTAGAATTGATTAATTGATTAATTGATTAATTGTTAGAATTAACGTGAAAACTAACCAAACGGAATCCAAACGCATCAGAGCAAAATGTAGTCGAACTGTTATTGCAGAATAGTTTAAAAACGCAGAACACTGTGGAATGTTTGCTTCGTTTGTCCGACTTGATTTTATTTTATTGAACGTTTACAGCTAACTGCGTTCAATCGTTTATTCAGCTTTTTCTCTGGTGTTTATAAACATTTGTTCGTAGGAATGTGAACCAATGTCCATTCGTTAGGATCTGCAGAACATTTCTGCAAGTTTATTCCTGTCGTACAGGGCTGAACCACGTGATCACCTGACATCCCCCCCCCCCTTTTAATTTATTAATTCATTATCTTCCGCTTTATCCTCTATTAGGGTCACGGGGGGGGGGGGGAGATGTCCCCATGCCCATCCAGAGGAGAACGTTTCGGGCGCTGGGCAGATAGACCCAGGACAGGGCACCAATTTAGCGCTGGGCACACACTTACTCACACACAAACTCTATAGGGGGCAATTTGGGGAACTCAATTGACTTGATCCATGTTTTTGGAACCCGGAGGAAACCCACGCGGACACGGGGAGAACATGGAAACTCCACCCAGATTGGGATTCGAACCGGGAATCCCTAGCGCTGAGAGGAGAACATGCAAAACACTAAGCCACCTGCCACCCTTTCCTTCATTACATTCATTCATTTATTATCTTCCGCTTTATCCTATATTAGGGTCGTGGAGGGTTCCCCATGCCCATTTAGGGAAGAACGTTTTGGGCGCTGGACAGATACACCCAGGACAGGACACCAATCTATCACTAGACACACACTCACTCACACAGACACACTCTATATGGGGCAATTTGGAGAGTTCAATTGACCGTGATCCATGTTTTTGGACTGTGTGAGGAAACCGGAGAACTTGGAGGAAACCCACGCGGACACGGGGAGAACATGCAAACTCCTCCCAGTTGGGGATTCGAACCGGGAATCCCTAGTGCTGAGAGGAGAACATGCTAATCACTAAGCCACCGTGCCGCCCTTTCCTTCATTACAATTAATTACAAAAAAAGAATTTATCTCCTGATCCCAAGTGTTAACAGGTATTTAGGTTTCTAATAAAATGGCAAGTCCTAAGATACAAAATGAAGCAACGGATTCAGCTGTGTGTGTGTGTGTGTGTGTGTGTGTGTGTGTGTGTTGCTACTGACCATAAGGCTGAAATGTTTTACTCTTTATCGTGTATTTCCCTGTTGTGGGAACAATAAAGGCATATCAGAGGGAGCGATAGCTCAGTGGTTAGGATGTTGGGCTATCAATCTGAAGGTTGGGGGTTCAAATCCCAGGTCCACTGAAGTTACCAGTGTGGGTCCTTGAGCAAGACCCTTAACCCTCATTGCTCCAGGGATGTTGGAATTAACCCTGTGCTCACCTTGTAAGTCGCTTTGGATAAAAGCGTCTTCTAAATAACCAAATGTAATGCAAATGTAAATGTAATCTTATCGGTTACAGAGGGAACCATCAGTAAATCTACAAGACTCATTTGTCGAGCACTGGAAAGGAATAACCAACTACTACATTGAAACCACAGGTAATCTTTAATAAGTCCCAAAATGAGTAGGGATTTGTTACTGATGGACATATGACCCTATCTTCCAGGTGTGTTGCAGTGATAATTGCTATCTTACACCAGGGGTGCCCACACTTTTCTGGCCCGAGATCTACTTTTCCATTGGACGGGTCATCGAGATCTACCAGGGTTAATCTTTTTTTTAGGCTTTTATATTGAAACTAGTTTACACACATCATAGTGTCAGTATTGTTGAATCAGCACAGAAAAGACGGTCAGAGTGGGTTCCCCATGCCCATCCAGGGGAGAACGTTTCGGGCGCTGGGCAGATACACCCATGACAGGGTGCCAGTCCATCTCTGGGCACACACTCACGCACACAAACACACTCTACATGGGGCAATTTGGAGAAATCAATTGACTTGATCCTTGTTTTTGGACTGTGGGAGGAAACCGGAGAACCCGGAGGAAACCCCCACGGACACAGGGAGAACATGGAAACTCCACAGGATTTCTTACAGTACAGTGAAGAGTGTTTGTAGTCATTTTGAAATCGGCATCCTAGTTCTATCCATCCATCCATCATCTTCCGCTTTATCCTATATTAGGTTGGGGGGGGGGGGGGTTCCCCATGCCCATCCAGGGGAGAACGTCTCAGGCGCTAGACAGATACACCCAGGACAGGGCGCCAGTCCATTGCTGGGCACACACTCACACAAACCCTTTATATGGGGCAATTAGAAGAACTCAATTGACTTGATCCATGTTTTTAAACCCATGCGGACAATCGAACCGGGAATCCCTAGTGCCGAGAGGAGAACATGCTAACCACTAAGCCACCCCCGCTTGGAAATACTGTGTTGTAAAAAAAAAAAAAAAAGCGCTGATACGTTATAACCTTGTATTTCAAACCTCCATCGCGATCTACCTGACATGATCACTATTGACGTATCGGGCACCCCTGTCTTACACCATCAACACTCTATTGTCCCACCTTCCGTCTGAATCATTCAAATAGCAACGATGCTTATGAATACATCTACCCCGATGGGCACAGTGGTCTCGGCAACACACAATATGGGGCAATTTAGAGCGGCGTACAATCCAAATATTGGTCAGGTCTGTGTTGTTGTCATGTGATGTGTTTATAACGTGGTTCCATTCTGGGCTGCAGATGAGACACGGCCAGTGAAGCAGACAGACATACCATGGAGATTGAAGCAGATGTTGGACATCCTGATCTACGAGGAGAGACAACAGGAGGTGGAGGAGACCGGGCCGTGTATGGAGTATCTTCTTCAGCACAAACTACTTGAGACACTGTGCACACTTGGAAAGGCCCAGGTAAAGACATGGACGCATGTTGTTCTGCGGCAAAGTATTCGGCTTATTTTTAAATGTATAGCCCAGAAATATTGATCTTATGTTTAAATATAAGGGCTTAGTGGTTGGCATGTTCTCCTCTCAGCACTAGGGATTCCCGGTTTGAATCCCAATCTGGGTGGAGTTTCCATGTTCTCCCCTTGTCTGCGTGGGTTTCCTCCGGGTTCTCTGCTTTCCTCCCACAGTCCAAAAACATGGATCAAGTCAATTGAGTTCTCCAAATTGCCCCATATAGAGTGTGTCTGTGTAAGTGTGTGTGTGCCTAGCAATAGATTGGCGCCCTGTCCTGGGTGTATCTGCCCAGCACCCGAAACCTTCTCCCCTGGATGGGCATGAGGACCCCCCCCCCCCGACCCTAATATAGGATGAAGCGGAAGATGATGGATGGATGGATGGTTGTTTTTAAATATAATCTGTCACATGGCGAGACATGACGAGGATAGAAAGACCCTATCAAAGAAACAGGTATCATTTGGGTGGTGGATTGTTTATTATCAGTTCTGCAGGGACACTGATGTGGTGAGGGGGTTTTAGTGCAGCAGTGCTGCTGGAGTTTCATTTCTCCACCTCAGTGACACTGCTGGGATAGGAATAATGCACCAACCCAATAATCCCTCCTCTGTGGTGGTACTATTGGGATCCTAACCATTAGAGCAGAGTAAAGGGGACGTACACAGTATGTACTGTAATTGTAACTAATAACATAGACAAATAAATGTAGGCGTGTCCAATTTTTCACCGGTATTATAATTATGAAATAATCTATAGTGTTGGATATTGTTTTCTAATAATATGTTCTCATGTAGGGCGGCACGGTGGCTTAGTGGTTTAGCACGTTCGCCTCTCAGCGCTAGGGATTCCCGGTTCGAATCCCCATC
>JAFMOD010000849.1:240748-273905 GCA_019802435.1 Corydoras maculifer | reverse complement strand
GTAAAGGGGACGTACACAGTATGTACTGTAATTGTAACTAATAACATAGACAAATAAATGTAGGCGTGTCCAATTTTTCACCGGTATTATAATTATGAAATAATCTATAGTGTTGGATATTGTTTTCTAATAATATGTTCTCATGTAGGGCGGCACGGTGGCTTAGTGGTTTAGCACGTTCGCCTCTCAGCGCTAGGGATTCCCGGTTCGAATCCCCATCTGGGTGGAGTTTCCATGTTTTCCCCGTGTCTGCGTGGGTTTCCTCCGGGTTCTCCGGTTTCCTCCCACAGTCCAAAAACATGGATCAAGTTAATTGAATTCTCAAAAATTGCCCCATATAGAGTGTGTCTGTGTGAGTGAGTGTGTGCCCAGCGATGGATTGGCGCCCTGTCCTGGGTCTATCTGCCCAGCGCCCGAGACGTTCTCCCCTAGATGGGCATGGGGAACCCCACCGCGACCCTAATAGAGGATAAGCGGGAGATAATGAATGAATGAATGAATGTTCTCATGTTCTTTTCCTTCTCCTGTACGTTGGCTTGCTTCCTGCACAGTATCCTCCGGGGATGAGCCAGCAGGTTCTGCTGTTCTTCTCTAAGTTCCTGGCCGAGATCCAGAAACCCATGCTGCAGATCATCAATGTGTATCGACCTGTACAAGTAAATAACCTCATTACATCACATCACATCACATGGCTTCATTTTGCAAACGCTGCTATCCAAAGGGGGGCGGCATGGTGGCTTAGTGGATTCTTAGTGCTAGGGATTCCCGGTTCGAATCCCCATCTGGTTGGAGTTTCCATGTCCTCCTCGTGTCCGCGTGGGTTTCCTCTGGGTTCTCCAGTTTCCTCCCACAGTCCAAAAACATGGATCAAGTCAATTGAGTTCTCCAAATTGCCCCATATAGAGTGTGTTTGTGTGAGTGAGTGTGTGTCCAGTGATAGATTGGCGTCCTGTCCTGGGTGTATCTGCCCAGCACCCGAAATGTTCTCCTTTGGTTGGGCGCTGGGCAATCCATCGCTGGGCACACACTCACTCACACAGACACTTGGAGAACTCAATTGACTTGATCAACATCAGGCAAAAATGATACAAATACCAAAGATTTATAACCTAAGACTTATGTATGTAATAATGTCCCATGCCATCCATTATCTCCTGCTTTATCCTCTATTAGGGTCATGTTCCCCATGCCCATCCAGGAGAGAACGTCTCGGGCGCTGAGCAAATACACTCAGGACAGGGCACCAATCCATCGCTGGGCACACACTCACTCACACAGACACACTCTATATGGGGCAATTTGGAGAACTCAATTGACTTGATCCATGTTTTTTGGACTGTGGGAGGAAACCGGAGAACCCGGAGGAAACCCACACGGACACGAGGAGGACATGGAAACTCCACCCAGATGGGGATTCGAACCGGGCATCCCTAATGCTGAGAGGAGAACATGCTAAACACTAAGCCACCGTGCCACCGCTTCATTTTAATGCATGTTTTTTCCCAAATTTTCAACCTCCTAAATAAAAAGTGGCAGCCTGTTTACATCTTTTTTCATGTGTTGAACCTCTAGAAACTTATTCATCTGTGTGGACTTCCTCACACACAAACCGAGAAGGAGGAGTCTCTGTTTCTGTTTTCTGTTTGTTCTCGAGTGAAGAAGGATCCCTGCGGCCTTCGTTATATTTTAGAGGTGAGTCCATCCTGTGAGCTGAGGCTCAGGCTGGTAACTGTGGACATTAATTGGACTGGCGGTCCTGCAGGACGTCCTTAACGGACTTGCATGTAGTTCTCCAGTTGTTGGAGTTTTTTAATTTGTTAGATACAGTCACCCGATCTCAACACTATCTGTACATTAGCGTCCTACACTGTTGATGCTGCCCCCCCCCCCCCCCCCGCTCACGGAGGATGAGTCCCCCACTGAGTCTTGTTCCTCCCAAGATTTCTTCCTTCTTTCTTTCTTCTTCGGCTTGCTCTTTGGGGGTTTTCATTCTGTAAAGCTGCCTTGTGACGATGTACTGTTGTAAAAAGCGCCATATAAATAAATAACTCTAACTTGAACTTACTTTTCCACACTGTAAATCTCATCTCATCTCATTTCATTATCTTTTGCTTAATCCTGTACTAAGGAATAAGGGGATGGAGGGTTGGTCAGGCACCCAGGACAGTCCGCCAATCCATTGCTTGGGCAATCACTCATGTATACATATACATACACACACATATGGGGCAAATTTTGGATTGTGGGAAGAAACCCACACAGACACGAGGAGAGCATGAAACCCCACCCATATCGGGATCTGAACCTGGATCCCCAGCACTGAGGGGTGAACATGCTAAACCACTAAGCCACTGTGCCACCTCACACTGTAAATTCATTCATTCATTATCTCCCGCTTTATCCTCTATTAGGGTCGTGGGGGGGTTCCTCATGCCCATCCAGGGGAGAACGTCTCGGGCGCTGGGCAGACAGACCCAGGACAGGGCGCCAATCCATCGCTGAGCATACACTCACTCACACAGACACACTCTATAGGGGGCAATTTTGAGAATTCAATTAACTTGATCCATGTTTTTGGACTGTGGGAGGAAACCGGAGAACCCGGAGGAAACCCACGCAGACACGGGGAGAACATGGAAACTCCACCCAGATTGGGATTCAAACCGGGAATCCCTAGTGCTGAGAGGAGAACGTGCTAACCACTAAGCCACCGTGCCACCTCACACTGTAAATTGTCATACTAAACCAGTGATTCTCAATTATTTTCTGTTAAGCCCCCCAGGAAAAAAAAACATTTTGCGCCCCTCCCACGCACACGCACACGCACACTTACCCCCCCCCCCATGACAAAATGGGATAAAGTATTTTACACGCCCACTGTAGTATGATTTGTCTATAAGTTTGTTCTAAGTTCAGCTCTTTTATAACAATGTCTCCTTATTAACAATAAAGAAAACAGAAAAGAAAGAAATATAGATGAACTAAGAACAGAATCATTTTATTAACTTTGTTTTTTAGTTTGTAACAGAAACGAATAAAATCCTTATTTAAAGCAGAAACATTTTGAACTGAGTGGCATTTGATACTGAAAAATGAAATGAAATTAAATCAATCAATAATAATAAATTCTAATTCATCAGCAACATTCATTCAGAAGCAGAATTTATTAAAACTTTAACCTACAAAACTTAAATGAATACAACAATTTGTGCTTTTTTTTTTTTTTTTTTTTTTTTTTTTTTTTTGAGGAAGTCAGAACTGATGTCCCGTTTTGCAGCACAGCTTTTCTGAAGCAGCTTTCATGAAGCAGGATGATTGCTGGTTATACTCGTCACGTTTATGATTAAAAACTCAAGCGGTTATCAGCGTGATCGGGGTGTAATGTCTTCAAATGATGCCTTCATTTATTTGGCTTCACGCTGTCCGCTGCCGACATTTTAAGACACAGAGGACACACCGGTCTTTCTTCGTCTCCACCTTAGTTACAGTGAAGTTACAGTTACAGTGAAGCCAGGCGCTACATACCCTTCATCATTTAGCTTTCGGTTGACTTTTGTTGCTCTTATTATCTTCGTCTCTCTCCTCCATCTATGTTAAATATTTCTCCATGTTGTCTCTTGAGGGTTTGTTCAGTTCACTTAACATCACTTGCTCTGTGATATCCTATGTGCCCCGCCCCATAATTTGAGAAGCACTGCACTAAACTCACCAACAGTCCTCTGATTTGTTTTTTATTAAAAAACCCTTTATGTTGTACTTTAAAATTTCGTATGTTCTAACACAAGAAAGGACATTTAGTCTGAAATCGCCTTCTAAATGGGTTCTATTTACTACTTGTTGAGCTAGTAGGCACATTATAACCTATAATAACCTATGTAGTAGGTTCTTAAAGTGAAATCAGTTTATGGTATCCACAGCCGTCATCATTGGGAGACTCTAATAACCACACAGCATTTAAATTGTTGGATTTGGATGTTCAGGGTGGTGTGGTGGTTAGCTTATTCACTTCTTAGTGCTGGGGACTCGCATGGGTTTTCTTTTGGGTCCTTTGGTTTCCTCCCACAGTCCAAAAACATGGATTCATGGTAAGTCAAATGCTCTACATTGCCCCGTATAGAGTGTGTCTGTGTGAGTCAGTGTGTGCCCAGTGATAGATTGGCGTCCTGTCCTGGGTGTATCTGCCCAGAACCCTCCCTCGCGACCCTAGTAGAGGATTAAGTGGAACATAATAGATGAATGAATGAATGTTGAAATCATTATTAATATGCTGGTCTTATAAAAACCCATAGAACGTTATGACCTCAACATTAATCCCTGATGACCTGAGTGTGTTATTATAGGTGTCTTTGTCATAAGCAGTGAAATGCAGGCTGAATTGTGTCTTTATCACAGTCCTCAAGAGAAGCTCAGCCTAAGAGTTCAGCCTCAGAAGGAGGTGTAGATGAAGGAGCCAGTGGAGCTTGCAGTCCAGCCTCCTCCTCCTCCTCCTCCAGACCTTCAGACACCATGAAGAGCTCAAGTACGGGTCTGATCCCGATTCTCATGCAGCTCGGGAAGAGCCAGGTGAGAGACCTTACAGTGCAGATGATCCAAGTTCAGTTCCATCCTACAGCATCAAACATACATCACATGTACATATTTTTATTTAAAGAAAACAATATATGTGGATGTGGGCGGCACGGTGGCTTAGTGGTTAGCATGTTCTCCTCTCAGCACTAGGGATTCCCGGTTCGAATCCCCATCTGGGTGGAGTTTCCATGTTCTCCCCGTGTCTGCGTGGGTTTCCTCCGGGTTCTCCGGTTTCCTTCCACAGTCCAAAAACATGGATCAAGTTAATTGAGTTCTCCAAATTGCCCCATGTAGAGTGTGTCTGTGTGAGTGAGTGTGTGCCCAGCGATAGATTGGCACCCTGTCCTGGGTCTATCTGCCCAGCGCCCGAGACGTTCTCCCCTGGATGGGCATGGGGAACCCCCCTCAAAATCCTCAAAAAAAAATTGCCCCAAATAGAGTGTGTCTGTGTGGTGAGTGTGTGCCCAGCGATGGATTGGCGCCCTGTCCTGGGTGTATCTGCCCAGCGCCCGAGACGTTCTCCCCTGGATGGGCATGGGGAACCCCACCGCGACCCTAATAGAGGATAAAGCGGGAGATAATGAATGAATGAATATATGTGGATGTGGGCGGCACAGTGGCTTAGTGTTTAGCATGTTCTCCTCTCAGCACTAGGGATTCCCGGTTCGAATCCCGATCTGGGTGGAGTTTCCATGTTCTCCCCGTGTCCGCGTGGGTTTCCTCCGGGTTTTCCGGTTTCCTTCCACAGTCCAAAAACATGGATCAAGTTAATTGAGTTCTCCAAATTGCCCCATGTAGAGTGTGTGTGTGAGTGAGTGTGTGCCCAGCGATAGATTGGCACCCTGTCCTGGGTCTATCTGCCCAGCGCCCGAGACGTTCTCTCCTGGATGGGCATGGGGAACCCCCCCACGACCCTAATAGAGGATAAAGCGGGTGATAATGATTGAATGAATATAAGTGGATGTAGGAATATATATAGATGTCCATGTATTATCAAAGATTGCCAGACGTTTTGCTCCTCTTGCCTCGTGTTTCAGAAAAGCCGCATTGCCCTGAGGGCGATGGAGGCCATGCTGCTGCTGACGAGCGGCTCTCAGGAGGACACGGCCAAGCTGCTGGCTGAAGAAACTCCTCTGGGTGACCTGCTGGCAGAGAGATTATGTGAGCTCTACAATGTTATTCCCACCACACTCCATCCTGATGACCTGCAAAGCTACTCCTTTAAAGGGTGGAGGTAGGAGGCATTCGTTTTTGTGTATGTTTAAGGACTTAATGCAGTAGTATTCAGTATATTCCAGAGGCGGTTGCTCTAAGGCAGCTTCCCTTAAAATGTCAAAAAACAAATAATCAAATATATACTGTTGAGCGTACATGTCATTGACTAAATATGAGCTACAACACGCTCAACTTTTGTTCAGAATCAGCTTCTTATTGCTGGTAACGCTGCTAACGTTGCGGCTTTCCTCTCACACAGTGCTTTAAACAGTCAGTTCAATAGCGACGCACAGAGTGCAGTGAAACGAGACGAGTCATTGGATAAATGCTGGGCTTTGTCCCGCCCATCGGACACTCAGCGTCTCTGGGGGTCTATGGGGCAGTGTGCTGGCCTGGACGCTCAGCTTCTGCATGATGGTTGTATGACCTGTCAGAGGTTGAATACCTGTTTGATTGACAGCGAAATGAGCGAATCGGCGATCTTTTGGTGTAAACATCCATCCATCCATTATCTTCTGCTTTATCCTATATAAGGGCCGCAGGGGGTGGGGGGGGGTCCCCATGACCCTAATATAGGATAAAGCAGAAGATAATGGATGGATGAACCGAAAGTATCGAAACGTAGATGTGTAGCTTATAAAGTGGCCGGCGAGCGTGTAATTATAAGTTTTCATACCTGCTTTGCTTTTTAAGGTCCCCATTATCACCAGACTACAGAAAAGAGGAGCAGACGTTTCCCGCTCAGGAGAATGTTGACCTCTTCTTCTGCTGGCTGGACTTTTTTGATCGGCTTATTCATCAGGCACCGACGGTAACGCAGGAAAAACGAGCTGGCGCTGGTTCACTGCCATCATAAACACATTACACATCATTTAACGGATGTTATTTGCAGGTACTTGCTGTGAAACTCGCCAAAGCTGTTCAGCAGCAGTGGCTCATGGGAGTCGTTCAGCCTCAGCTGCTACAGATGTGAGTCACGTATGAGTCCAGCCAACCCAACTGTGGGAGGATCATTACTCACGAACGTAATTAGTAACGTTAATTCAGCAGCCGACTTTAAAAAAGCCTTAGAACAGATTGTCACATGGTGGGGGATGGACCGCTGGACCGCTGGCAGAATTGATCACATGCACGAATGGGCTTTATTTACATCCATCCATCCATCCATCATCTTTCGCTTTATCCTATATTAGGGTCGGGGGGGGTCCCCATGCCCAACCAGCTGAGAACGTTTTAGGTGCTGGGCAGATACACCCAGGACAGGACGGCAATCTATCGCTGGGCACACACTCACTCACACAGACACACTCTATATGGGGCAATTTGGAGAACTCAATTGACCTTGATCCATTTTTTTGGACTGTGGGAGGAAACCGGAGAACCCGGAGGAAACCCACACGGACACGGGGAGAACATGGAAACTCCACCCAGATGGGAATTCGAACTGGGAATCCCTAGCACTGAGAGGAGAACATGCTAAACCACTAAGCCACCGTGCCGCCCGCTTTAGTTACAGTTTGCATTAAATACATTGTACGTAACTGCTGGCAGGTGAAGCTGCCGTCACGCCGTCATGTCGCTGCGATGAGGGCGGGACCTCTGGCATGTGTGCTAACGATCCCTTACTACTGCCCCATGCCTTCGATTACCCCAGGACAGGGTGCCAATCCATCACTGGGCATTTACTCACACAGGCACACTCTACATGGGGCAATTCAAAGAAATCAATTGACCTTCATCCATGTTTTTGGACTGTGGGATTAAACCGGAGAACCCGGAGGAAACCCACGTGGACATGGGGAGAACATGGAAACTCCACTCAGATGAGGATTCAAACCAGGAATCCCTAGCACTGAGAGGAGAACATGCCAAACCACTAAGCCACCGTGCCACCCGTCTAACCTAACCTTATTATTATAAACAGCTTAAAGTCTATTGAGCCTTATGAGGTTACATTGTAAATAAACAACTTAATAAGTGTGTGTGTGTGTGTGTGTGTGTGTGTGTGTGTGTGTGTGTGTGTGTGTGTGTGTGTGTGTGTGTTTGTGTGTGTGGTAGGTCAGAGGTTGGAGTCCTGGTCCACACGGCGTTGCTGACCTGCTGCATGCGTCACATTCAATCTGCAGACCTCCTGCACGAGCTGGTCCACTTCCTGCTGGGCAGCGACACACACCAAGAACAGGCGACACTCACACCCCCACACGAGCTGCGCCACCATCTGATCGAGCACTGCGACCACATCTCAGACGAGGTGAGGACAGCTGAGGGTTCCAGGAACCTTTACAACCCATTCGTTCCGAACTCAGTGCCCCTCTGTCCCACTCCAGATCAGCGTCACCACATTGCGGCTGTTCGAGGAGCTCCTGAAGAAGCCGGATCGGCACATTCTGACCAACTTGCTGCTCCGAAATCTGGCCGGCCGCTCGTACAAGCTGCCGGGGTGGTCGGGAGGCTGCAGCGAGAGAGCAGCGGCTGATGCCGAGTTCTTTGAGGAGTGAGAAGAATAATCATCAAATGTTTCAAGCTCGGGGCGGCACGGTGGCTTAGTGGTTGGCATGTTCGCCTCTTAGCGCTAGGGATTCCCGGTTCGAATCCCCATCTGGGTAGAGTTTCCATGTTCTCCCCGTGTCCGCGTGGGTTTCCTCCAGGTTCTCCGGTTTCCTCCCACAGTCCAAAAACATGGATCAAGTCAATTGAATTCTCCAAATTGCCCCATGTAGAGTGTGTCTGTGTGAGTGAGTGTGTGTCCAGTGATGGATTGGCGCCCTCTCCTGGGTCTATCTGCCCATCGCCCGAGATGTTCTCCCCTGGATGGGCATGGGGAACCCCCCCCGGCGACCCTAATAGAGGATAAAGATGAAGATAATATATGAATGAATGTTTTAAGCTCTAAAGGTCAGTTCAGTTTCTTTATCCTGTCCATGTCCGTCTCTCTCAGGGAGCTAGAGGAGGACCCTTTTTTCACCGATAGTGAGTTCGGTGGTACGGAGTCCCTGCTGTCTCTGTCCAGGGAAGACAGAAAGTGCTGAGAGGAGAACATGCTAAACCACTGAGCCACCGTGCCGCCCGCTTTAGTTACAGTTTGCATTAAATACATTGTACGTAACTGCTGGCTGGTGAAGCTGCCGTCACGCCGTCATGTTGCTGTGATGAGGGCGGGACCTCTGGCATGTGGGCTAACGATCCCTTACTACTGCCCCATGCCTTCGGTTACCCCAGGACAGGGTGCCAATCCATCACTGGGCACTCACTCACACAGACACACTGTATATGGGGCAATTTGGAGAACTTAATTGACTTGATCCATGTTTTTGGACTGTGGGATTAAACCGGAGAACCCGGAGGAAACCCATGTGGACACGGGGAGGACATGAAAACTCCACCCAGATGGGGATTCGAACCGGGAATCTTTAGCACTGAGAGGAGAACATGCCAAACCACTAAGCCACCGTGCCGCCCGCTTTAGTTACAGTTTGCATTAAATACATTATATGTAACTGCTGGCTGGTGAAGCTGCCGTCACGCCGTCATGTCGCTGCGATGAGGGTGGGACCTCTGGCATGTGTGCTAACGATCCCTTACTACTGCCCCATGCCTTCGGTTCACCGGTACACCAGGACAGGACACCAATCCATTTGCTGGGCACCCTGTCCTGGGTCTATCTGCCCATCGCCCGAGATGTTCTCCCCTGGATGGGCATGGGGAACCCCCCCCGGCGACCCTAATAGAGGATAAAGATGAAGATAATATATGAATGAATGTTTTAAGCTCTAAAGGTCAGTTCAGTTTCTTTATCCTGTCCATGTCCGTCTCTCTCAGGGAGCTAGAGGAGGACCCTTTTTTCACCGACAGTGAGTTCGGTGGTACGGAGTCCCTGCTGTCTCTGTCCAGGGAAGACAGAAAGCCCAGCGTCCAAACACAGACGGCTGAAACTGTCAACAGGTAGCACTGTGAACGTGATTTGATGAGAATTAAATGAAATGACTCAGGTTCAAAGTGATTCACTTTCTTTTTCCAGTTTCCTCTGTTTAGTTCCTCAAGAGGCAAAAACATCTCAACATGTACAGGGAGCAGGATATGACACGTATGTCCATGATGCTCTGACAATGGTAAGAATTAACTTTAAGGACTCAGTGAGTGCCTTTAATGAACCCTGACCCTAATCTCTCTTAAACAACAGTTGCCACAACTACTATAATCCATCCATCCATTGTCTTCCGCTTTATCCTCTATTAGGGTCGCGGTGGGGTTCCCCATGTCCATCCAGGGGAGAACGTCTCAGGCGCTGGGCAGATAGACCCAGGACAGGGTGCCAATCCATTGCTGGGCACACACTCACACAAACCCTTTATGTGGGGCAATTTGAAGAACTCAATTGACTTGATCCATGTTTTTGGACTGTGGGAGGAAACCGGAGAACCCAGAGGAAACCCACTCGGACACGGGGAGAACATGGAAACTCCATTCTGATAGGGATTCAAACCAGGAATCCCTAGTGCTGAGAGGAGAACATGCTAAACACTAAGCCACTGTGCCGACCCTTACTATAATCTATAATACTATATTATAATCCATAATAATATTAATAATTGTAAACAATGGTTATGTTATTACTGTTTTTGTAGTTGCTAGTATATTCCTCCACAACAATAGCAGTGTGAATATAGTGTGTGTATATATATTTATATATATATATATATATATATATATATATATATATATATATATATTTTTTTAATGAATTTAGTCATTACTATTTGTATGCGTGTGTGTGTGTCTGTAGTTAAGGGAATGTCGAGCCATGTCTGCAGATTGGGGCTGGCCGGACATCCCAAAACCGCTCGACGCCTCCTCTTCTAGCTCAGACTTTTATGAAGGTCACTTCTTCAAAGTGCTGCTGGACAGAATGGGACGGATCCTGGAGCAGGTACGAAGTCACACACTTGCTTTACTTCCTGCTAAGATGCAATTAAAAAACTTCATCCAGTGTGTGTGTGTATATGTGTGTATGTATGTGTGTGTGTGGCAGCCATATGAGCTGAACCTCCAGGTAACGTCTGTGCTGTCACGACTGGCAGTGTTTCCTCACCCTCATCTTCATGAGTACCTGCTGGACCCCTACATTAACCTGAGCCCCGGTGCCCGGTCACTCTTCTCTACGCTGGTTCGGGTCAGTATTTCTCTTTATTTCGTCACATACGGAAAAGTTTGGACACGCCCCCTTTATGCTCCACTTACCATATAGATGGTATAGTATATAACAGGGATAAAACTTGAACGCATTTTTTTAAAATCGATTCTTGGGCATTTGAATCGATTCACAATCGCCAGGACTACGAATTGCGATTCCTTGAAGAATCGATTTTTTTCTGCACCTCTATTCGCCATGCTATTTGCTGGAATGTGTTTAATCCATCCATCCATCATCTTCTGCTTTATCCTATATTAGAGTTGCGGGGGGGTTCCCCATGCCCATCCAGGGGACATTGTTTCGGGCGCTGGGCAGATACACCCAGGACAGGACACCAATCCATCACTGGACACACACTCACTCACATAGACACACTCTCAATGGGGCAATTTGGAGAACTCAATTGATTTGATCTATGCTTTTGGACTGTGGGAGGAAACCGGAGAACCCGGAGGAAACCCATGCGGACACAGGGAGAACATGGAAACTCCACCCAGATGGGAATTCGAACCGGAAATCCCTAGTGCTGAGAGGAGAACATGCTAAACCACTTAGCCACTGTGCCACCCGAATGTGTTTAATAAAAGAGCAATTTCTGTGAAAATGGCGATCTGAAGCCGTCCTTTCTGTGCTGATTCGACAAAATTAACATTGTGTGTCAACAGGTTTCAATATAGAAGCCTAAAAAAAAGAAAAATGAACCCTGGTAGATCTCGATGACCTGTCCAATGGAAAAGTAGATCTCGGGCCAGAAAAGTGTGGGCACCCCTGGTATATAGTGTGCAGGGGAAACTTGTATTTAGTCGATGGGGAAGTTGTTTTAAATAAAGTAAAAGAAAAAATCCCACCAAGAATCGACTAACTAAGTATAAATTTATGTTTAAACCGTTTGCACATCACGTCATCACAAGCCCAGGATGAGAAGGGGCAAGTTTAAATCTAAAGTGCACATGATCTCCATCAGTGTGAGGAGAGTGGGGTTGAAAAAGAGGACAGCCGTATTGGAATAGTCACATAACGTTTGCTGATGATGCTCGGTTCACATTACATGCACAAGTCTTTGTAGGGGTGAAGTAAAACCAGCGATAGGGTGAGAAAAAAACCAGGCGGTACTTCAGTGCAGCCAACGTTTCCCGTGATGAAGTACTCAGCGTTATGGGAGATGCTTCATCAACCTGTTAAAGAGACATAAATCACATGGAACTGTGAGATAAAAGGTGTTAAATAATTAGTGGACGTGTAAAATGGGGGTTTAATATTTCTGCCTCTTGTTCTAGGTGATTGGAGAGCTGATGCAGAGGATCCAGGATCTCCCAAATTTCACCAACAGACTTCTCATCGTCAGAAAGCAGCTGATGGGCCTCGAGGAGGAGACCATGTAAGGAGGATATGCAGTAAATATATCAGTGGTGGGTCGTGTATTTCACACCAAGGCCTTGCTCTGTATGAAGCCATGTATTTGGACTGTGGGAGGAAACCGGAGTACCCACGAGGACACAGGGAGGACACTCAGATGGGGATTCGAACCGGGAATTCCTAGTGCTGAGAGGAGAACATGCCAACCACTAAGCCACCGTGCCGCCCTGAGGCATAAGTTTTAATTTTTAAAAAATTTCCGCTGGACAGAAGCGCAAAAACTCTAATTATCCAACCAGCACAAGTGAACTCATCTTTATGCTATATTAGGGTCGGGGGGGTTCCCCATGCCCATCAGGTTCTGGGCAGATACACCCAGGACAGGACGCCAATCTATCACATACTCACACATACACACTCTATATGGGGCAATTTGGAGAACTCAATTGACTTGATCCATGTTTTTGGACTGTGGAAGGAAACCAGAGAACCTGGAGGAAACCCACACGGACACGGGGAGGACATGGAAACTCCACCCAGATAGGGATTCGAACCGGGAATCCCTAGTGCTGAGAGGAGAACATGCTAAACCACTAAGCCACCGTGCCGCCCTGCGGTATAAGTTTTATTCATTCATTCATTCATTATCACCCGCTTTATTCTCTATTAGGGTCGCGGTGGGGTTCGCCATGCCCATCCAGGGGAGAACGTCTCGGGCGCTGGGCAGATAGACCCAGGACAGGGCGCCAATCCATCGCTGGGCACACACTCACTCACACAGACACACTCTATATGGGGCAATTTTGAGAATTCAATTAACTTGATCCATGTTTTTGAACTGTGGGAGGAAACCAGAGAACCCGGAGGAAACCCACGTGGACACGGGGAAAACATGGAAACTCCACCCAGATGGGGATTCGAACCGGGAATCCCTAATGCTGAGAGGAGAACATGCCAACCACTAAGCCACCGTGCCGCCCTGCGGCATAAGTTAAAATTTTGTGAAAATTTCCGAGCGACAGAAGCGCTAAAACTCTAATTATTCAACCAGCCCAAGTGAAATCATGTGACTCCACTACTCCTCTCTCTCCATTGGCTGCCTGTAGCTGCTCGCACTCAGTACAACTCACTGACTCTGATCTACAGAATCGTTTCTGGATCTGCCCCCTCTTTCAATATACACTCCGACTCGTTCACTTTGCTCCAGTGATGACGGCCGCCTGCTGATTCCACCTCACCCAGGAGCTCATTCTCACTCCGTGGCGTTCAGCACTGAAAAATGATGGAACCATCTTCCCAACTCTGTTAAAAAGATGCGTCTTCAGTAGTTTCTTAAAACTGCTGAGTGATTCTGCCTTACGGACAAACACCTGTTGTAGGGAACAACAAAAGGGGACGGGAGGTGCAGCATCGTATAACGATCAGGTTTGATGATTCTACAGTGTAGCTGGTTCTCTTCATAACTACTGACTTGTTATGTTCTCATTTGTAAGTCGCTTTGGAAAAAAGCTTCTCCTAAATGACTAAATGTTAATGATGTACTATCCAATCATTCATCTATTATCATCCGCTTTATCCTCTATTAGGGTCATGGGGGGGGTAACGTCTCAGGGCGCTGGGCAGATACATCCAGGACAGGAATCCAATCTATCGCTGGACACACACTCACTCACACAGACACACTCTATGTGGGGCAATTTGGAGAATTCAATTGACCTTGATCCATGTTTTTGAATTGTGGGAGGAAACCGGAGAACCCGGAGGAATCACACGCGGACACAGTGTGAACAATCCACCCAGATTGGGATTCCAACCAGGAATCCCTAGCACAGAGAGGAGAACATGCCAACCACTAAGCCACTGTGCCACACTTAATTATCTATCCATTCATTATCTTCTGCTTTATCCTCTACTAGGGTCACAGGGGGAAGGTTCCCCATGCCCATCCAGGGGAGAACGTTTCGGGCGCTGGGCAGATACACCCAAGACAGGACGCCAATCTATGACTGGACACACACTCACTCACACAGACACACTCTATATGGGGATTCGAACCGGGAATCCCTAGTGCTGAGAGGAGAACATGCCAACCACTAAGCCACCGTGCCACCCTGAGGCATAAGTTTGAATTTTTTAAAAATTTCCGCTGGTCCGAAGCGCTAAAACTCTAATTATCCAACCAGCCCAAGCGAAATCATGTTTATCCGCTATTAGGGTCGCGGGGGGGGGGTTCCCCGTGCCCATCCAGGGGAGAACGTTTCAGGTGCTGGGCAGATACACCCAGGACAGGGCGCCAATCTATTGCTGGACACACTCACTCACACAGACACACTCTATATGGGGCAATTTGGAGAACTCAATTGACTTGATCCATGTTTTTGGCCTGTGGGAGGAAACCGGAGAATCCGGAGGAAACCCACACAGACACGGGGAGAACATGGAAACTCCACCCAGATGGGGATTCGAACCAGGAATCCCTAGTGCTGAGAGGAGAACATGCCAACCACTAAGCCACCGTGCCGTCACTATCCAATCAAAAGGTGTAAAAAAAACATAACATCTGTATGTTTGAGGGCCTTGGTGTTCATTCATTCATTATCTCCCGCTTATCCTCTACTAGGGTCGCGGTGGGGTTCTCCATGCCCATCCAGGGGAGAACGTCTCGGGCGCTGGGCAGATACACCCAGGACAGGGCGCCAATCCATCGCTGGGCAGGCCTTGGTGTTGCCAACTTAAAATCTGATTGGTCGAAACAACAGTTTTCATTACATTTGGTCATTTAGGAGACGCTTTTATACAAAGCGACTTACTAATAAGAACATCATAAGTCAGTAGTTATGAAGAGAACCATCTACACTGTACAATCATCAAACCTGATCGTTATACGATGCTGCGCCTCCCTCCCCCTTTTTGTGTTCCCTACAACAGGTGTTTGTTAAAAAAGATGCGTCTTCGGTAGTTTCTTAAATCTGCTGAGTGATTCTGCCTTACGGACAGAGTTGGGAAGATCGTTCCACCATTTTGCAGTGGTGAACGCCATGGAGTGAGAATCAGCTCCTCGGTGAGCTTACAAGGTGAGCACAGGGTTCATCACAACATCCCTGGAGCAATGAGGGTTAAGGGTCTTGCTCAAGGACCCACATTGGAAACTTCAGTGGACCTGGGATTCGAACCCCCAACCTTCAGATTGAGAGCCCAACACCCTAAACACTAAGCTACCACACCCTTAATCGACATCAGATTAATCCACACTTATGTTACCAAGTGCAGAATTGATAGTGAAGGCTTTTAGGCAGATTATTACACCCTGGCAACAAATGATGCCGATATATGATTGGTTAAATGCTTTAATAAGAAAATCCAGGTATCCGGGGGAGACACTATGACAGAAAAGGGACAGACCATTTTGATTGATTTAATACGGATGAATGGACCAGAAATATTTAACATCAGACTAAATTCATTCATTCATTCATTATCTTCCGCTTATCCTCTATTAGGGTCGCGGTGGGGTTCCCCATGCCCATCCAGGGGAGAACGTCTCGGGCGCTGGGCAGATAGACCCAGGACAGGGCGCCAATCCATCGCTGGGCACACACTCACTCACACAGACACACTCTAAACGGGGCAATTTTGAGAATTCAATTAACTTGATCCATGTTTTTGGACTGTGGGAGGAAACCGGAGAACCCGGAGCCCCCCCCCCCCCCCCCCCCCCCCCCCCCCCCCCCCCCCCCCCCCCCCCCCCCCCCCCCCCCCCCCCCCCCCCCCCCCCCCCCCCCCCCCCCCCCCCCCCTCAGACTAAATTATCGGTCTAATTTTATTTCCTAGCCCGCAGAGAAGGCCCTGACGACCCGCCACTGAGATACACAACATATAAACTTCTATCTTCATATTACAGCGGTGTTTGTTTATGTTGCAGGATGGATTATACCACTCTGTTAAAGGGGGTGATTGTATTGGAGGAGTTCTGTAAGGAGCTTGCAGCCATAGCCTTTGTTAAACTTCCTTTGGGTGAACAAGAAATACTCACAGAGTTTAAAGTGGAGCAGGACTGAACCCTCTGGATTGGAGATACGAGCCTCTCTTCATTCGTTTGGACAGAGGAGGTGGGATGGAGAGTTTCAGGGTACGATACACTCGCATCAAGCACTTTCTGCAAATGTTGGCAGGATTATCGGGACTGTTGGACCTTCTCTTCCCGGTGCCGTGGACACCGTTTGAAAGATCGTCATAAAAATATATATTTTTAAAGAATGGTACCTGCATTCCCACCCCGATCCAGCATTTCAGGCATTCATCCCAGCAGAGTCAGAGCAATGGTATGAACTGTCCATTGATCTTAGGACCTGAAGGTCTGCTGGACCTTCTCTTCCCGGTGCCGTAGACACCGCTTGGAAGATCATCATAAAAATATATATTTTTAAAGAATGGTACCTGCATTCCCACCCCGATCCAGCATTTCAGGCATTCATCCCAGCAGAGTCAGAGCAATAGTATGAACTGTCCATTGTCCATCTTAGGACCTGAAGTATTTTAAAGAGGACCATGTGCTTTCTGTCGTGGGGAATGTGACCTCAGCCTGTTCTACATACATTCATTAGAAGGCTTTTAATGTTCCAACCCATAATAATGCAATTATTGCCTATAATACAACTGAATGCATTGGTGTCTATAAAAAATGGACACAGATTGGGATACAAATGTCCTCTGAGACCTACATTTACATTTGGTCATTTAGTGGACACGTTTATCCAAAGTGACTTACAAGTATACCAACATGGTTTGGGGTCAGAGCACAGGGTTGATACAGCAACCCAGGAGCAATGAGGGTTAAGGGTCTTGCTCAAGGACCCACATTGGTAACTTCAGTGGACTTAGGATTTGAACCCCCAACCTTCTGATTGATAGCCCAACACCTTAACCACTGAGCTACCACACCCACACTACACCCAGATGGGGATTCGAAACATCCATGAATCCATGTTTTTGGACTGTGGGAGGAAACCGGAGAACCCGGAGGAAACCCACGCGGACATGGGGAGAACATGGAAACTCCACCCAGATGGGGATTCAAACCAGGAATCCATAGTGCTGAGAGGAGAACATGCCAACCAACATTTTCTTAATGTATTATTATTATTATTTTTTTTAACCTTTATTTAATTATAAAAAATGATTTACCTTCAAATCGGCAGCACGGTGGCTTAGTGGTTGGCATGTTCTCCTCTCAGCACTAGGGATTCCCGGTTCGAATCCCCATCTGGGTGTAGTTTCCATGTTCTCCCCGTGTCTGCGTGGGTTTCCTCCGGGTTCTCCGGTTTAACAATTACTATTAATTACGTTTTTCAGATCCACTTACTCTTCTCTAGTCAAAACTCCCAGAGGACAAGACATGAGGACATTTAGCAGACGCTTTTATCCAGAGCTACCCCACCCCTAACCTACATAACTCCATCAAGTGGCCGAACATGACTGAACCCAGAGGCCTGACATCACTGGCACTTTAAATCTAATACGTTATCTCATGGTTTGAGGCATAACAGCCTGAATGGGAACTATGAGGTCAGCAATAAACCTTAAATTGGACATCTCCACCTCCATGACTCGATGCTGGGTTTGTGAAGGTGCCTCTCACCAGCAGTCATGCCATGGGGTCCTGACTGAAACCATCCCGGCAGTTTGCACAATACATGCTCTATAAGTTAATTATTAGGGGTCTTTAGGATGTTTGTAGTCTGTCTAATCACGTGTGATGTCATAAGAATAATTATATCAGTTGAACTTTATGATGTATTTATGCTCGTTAACCCTGAAATGCTGCAGTATGGTTTTTATTGGTGGATTCTGAAAACTGTTATACAGGTGTTATTTTATCGACAAGCCTCTACGTGATTACATTCATCCATCCATTATCTTCCACTTTATTCTCTATTAGGGTCACGGGGTGGGGGTGGGGGGTTCCCCATGCCCATCCAGGAGAGAACATTTCGGGCGCTGGGCAGATACACCCAGAACAGGGCACCAATCCATCGCTGGGCACACACTCACTCACACACACACACACACTGCGTGATTACAATTTTTTTTACCAAAAACTGATTACATCATGGGCCACATGGTGGCTTAGTGGTTTAGCATGTTCTCCTCTCAGCACTAGGGATTCCCGGTTGGAATCCCCATCTGGGTGAAGTTTCCATGTTCTCCCCATGTCCTCGTGGGTTTCCTCCAGGTTCTCCGGTTTCCTCCCACAGTCCAAAAACATGGATCATGGTCAACTGAATTCTCCAAATTGCCCCATATAGAGTGTGTGTGTGTTTGTGAGTGTGTGTCCAGTGATAGATTAGCATCCTGTCCTGGGTAATGAATATTTGTTAGAGATTAATCTTTGTTATGAGTGGAAATCAGTACCTTGTTTGTGTAACTAGAGGTTTAATGCCTCAGGGTTTGTTGGTTTTGCATCTGGTATGACGCTTCATATAAGATCCTTCATGAGGTTTCGATCTTTTAATCATAAACACTGCGGCTTCTTTTATTTGTGATGGAGGTTTATTAGTGTCTTCTTCTCCCTTTTATTACTATTATTATTATTATTATTATTATAAGTGATGCATCAATATGATGCACCAAAAATTTTTGGCCGAAGCTAAGTTTTCCATTATTTTTTTTACCACTGTATAAATTCATTCATTTATTCATTATCTTCCGCTTTATCCTCTATAAGGGTGGCGGGGGGGTTCCTCATGTCCATCCAGGGGAGAACCTTTTAGGCGCTGGGCAGATACACCTAAGACAGGGCGCCAATCCATCAGTGGACACACACTCACTCACACAAACACACTCCATATGGGGCAATTTTGTAGAATTTAATCGACTTGATCCATGTTTTTGGACTGTGGGAGGAAACCAGAGAACCCGGAGGAAACCCACGCGGACACGGGGAGAACATGGAAACTCCACCCAGATGGGAATTCGAACCGGGAATCCCTAGTGCTGAGAGGAGAACGTGCTAACCACTAAGACACTGTATAAATTAATAGACTAAATTTATACTGTCCCAGAATTGCAAAAACACACATGACCTTTCACATTGTAATATTGCAGAACAGGGTGGCATGGTAGCCTTGTGGTTTAGCATGTTCTCCTCTCAGCACTAGGGATTCCTGGCTCAGATCCCCATCTGGGTGGAGTTTCCATGTTTTCCCCGTGTCCGTGTGGGTTTCCTCCGGGTTCTCCGGTTTCCTCCCACAGTCCAAAAACATGGATCAAGTCGACTGAGTTCTCCAAATTGCCCCATATAGAGTGTGTATGTGTAAGTGAGTGTGTGTCCAGTGATAGATCGGCGTCCTGTCTTGGGTGTTTCTGCCCAGCACCTAAGATGTTCTCCCTTGGATGGGCATGGGGAACCCCCCCCCCCCACGACCCTAATAGAGGACAAAGCGGGAGATAATGGATGAATATATTTAAAGCCAGTTGAGCTCAAATAAACTCCTGCACTTGATCACAGACTGCACATGGGCATCAGCGACCCGTCCTTTATCCTGCTCAGGATCTTTGTCTCCAGGCTCTGATTGGCTAATTTTTGCCAAACATACCTTCCGTTCTCTAATACGGGTGGATCTGAGAGATCTGCCCCCTCTTTGGAATGCTCGAGGGTTGCCACCATGTTAAAGCAGATCCCGTCCGTTTGCCCGTGGACTCTGCCGTCGTGCTGCACCCCCAGCACGCCGTGTGTGTGAATGTGCACCGTGTGATGTAACGACGGCAGGGCATCCTGGAGGAGTCTGTGCACCGCAGATGAGACCATGCACATGCCTTCCGTCACAACGACGGGGAGACTGAAGCACGTCCCACCGGCGGGACGCTCATCGGTTAGCAGCAGCCATGAGCCCTGCTCGTCGGTGTTGTGGGCGCAGGTGAAGACGACGAGCAGCCTCAGGCAGACGACCGGGGAAGACGAGGCCACCGGGAGACAGGCGGGAAACCAGGGACGCTGCTGATATCGCAGACCAGCGTTGATGAGCGGGGAGATGTCCCGGCTCCGGAGAGGAAGAGGTGATTCTCGGTCCCACCACTGAGCCTGCAGCGACTCCGAATCGGCCGCTGCCGGAGTTTTCAGGCTGCCCCCTGGTGGAACAGGTAATATATAAACTGTATTTACAATCCATTCATCCATTATCTTCTGCTTTATCCTCTATTAGGGTCGGGGGGGGGGGGACGTTTCGGGCGCTGGGCTGATACACCCAGGACAGGACGCCAAT
Organism: Corydoras maculifer; assembly: GCA_019802435.1. Classification (NCBI taxonomy): domain Eukaryota; kingdom Metazoa; phylum Chordata; class Actinopteri; order Siluriformes; family Callichthyidae; genus Corydoras; species Corydoras maculifer. The sequence continues at coordinate 253,313 of JAFMOD010000849.1, read as the reverse complement.
CCATCGCTGGACACACACATACACACTCTATATGGGGCAATTTGGAGAATTCAGTTGACCATGATCCATGTTTTTGGACTGTGGGAGGAAGCCGGAGAACCCTGAGGAAACCCACGAGGACACAGGGAGAACATGGAAACTCCACCCAGATGGGGATTCGAATGGGGAAACCCTAGTGCTGAGAGGAGAACATGCTAACCACTGTGCCGCTCTTGTATTTATAATACAGGCTTTAATTTCTTTAATAAATCTCAGTGTGTATGTTTAGCATGTTCTCCTCTCAACGCTAGGGGTTCCTGGTTTAAATCCCTATCTGGGTGGAGGTTCCATGTTCTCCCCGTGTCGGCGTGGATTTCCTCTGGGTTCTCATGTTTCCTCCCACAGTCCAAAAACATGGATCAAGTCAATTGAATTCTCCAAATTGCCCCATATAGAGTGTGTGTGTTTGAGTGAGTGTGTGCCCAGTGATAGATTGCCCCCTGTCCTCGGCACCCGAAACATTCTCCTCTGGATGGGCATGGGGTGTGTTCTCAGCGATCGATTGATGCCCTGTTTAAGGCTTTGCCCTCTGGATGGGCATGAGAACCCCCCTCACAACCCTAATGTAGGATCAAGATGATGGATGTATAGACAGTTTAAGGTTCATCTGCAGTACTATCACAGCCCACCAGGGGGAGCCCCGCACTTTGGAAAATATGTGTCTCATACAGGACAAAAAGTAAAAGTGCAGGTTGTGTAGAAAAGCCTTACTGCCCCCTTAACTGCCCCCTTCACCCAGAATACTCACAACCTCATTGCTCAATCTAACCTGTAATCTGGGCGAGAAAGCAGAAGCGGACCCAGCGCTGCCCCTGTTCCTGCACGAGCAGCATGGTCAGCGGCTCACACTCCAGCCCCGCCTCTTCTTTCACCTCCCGGCGCAGCGCCTCGTGGATGCTCTCGCCCACCTCCATGCGGCCTGCGGGGAGGTACCAGCGACCGTAACACTCCCTCTTGGCCTCCTGCACCATCAGCACCTCCCCCTGCAACACACAGGCTGTCAGTACCATCAGTACATCAAGTTCAGTCAGCGGCAGCAAGGTTACAGAGTCCGTGCTCATTCTGCCTCTCTATAGGTTATCTAAACGTTCTCAGTAATAACAGATCAGACTGTTACAGCCAATCAGTTACCCTGGATGAGTCCCACTAACGAGATAAGTGTAGATAATTAGAATGGGTGGTTTACGGTGGAACGGTGGCTTAGTGGTTAGCATGTTCTCCTCTCAGCACTAGGGATTCCCGGTTCGATTCCCAATCGGGGTGGAGTTTCCATGTTTTCCCCGTGTCTGCGTGAGTTTCCTCTGGGTTCTCCAGTTTCCTCCCACAGTCCAAAACCATGAATCAAGTCAATTGAATTCTCCAAATTGCCCCATATAGAGTGTGTCTGTGTGAGTGAGTGAGTGTGTGCCCAGTGATAGATTGGCGTCCTGTCCTGGGTGTATCTGCCCAGTGCCCGAAAAGTTGAAATCAACTTGAAATCGGCATTCTAGTTCTATCCATCCATCTAATATCTTCCGCTTTATCCTCTATTAGGGTCGCGCGCTCCCAGGGGAGAAAGTTTTGGGCGCTGGGCAGATACACCCAGGACAGGACGCCAATCTATCACTGGACACACACTCACTCACACACACACTCTCTATATGGGGCAATTTGGAGAACTCAATTGACTTGATCCATGTTTTTTGGACTGTGGGAGGAAACCGGAGAACCCGGAGGAAACCCACGCAGACACGGGGAGAACATGGAAACTCCACCCAGATGGGGATTCGAACCGGGAATCCCTAGTGCTGAGAGGAGAACATGCTAACCACTAAACCACTGTGCCGCCCTGGGATGAAAATGAAATGTATATAAAATGCTGGGTCACATTATCTCATATTATCTCGTACCTTATCGTTGAAGATGACGGCACTCACTACGTAGCAGACCGACTTCCTCAGGGTCACAGCCTGCACTTGCTCAGGCAACTCTGCGAGCTCCAGTCCTCCTCCATTAATCAGCGTCTCCACATCGTCCTCCAGACTTTCAGACACTGAGCTCATTCTGCACCTGGGTTCAGGCGGTGGCACATTTAGTCGAGTTGCTTCTTGTGTACGACTCTCCAAACTCTCCAAAAGAATAATAGAAAAATAAAAATGTAGATCAGCAACAAGGCCACAGTGACATTTAAGAAGATACAACAATGACTTGTGGCTTAGTGGTTTAGCACGTTCTCCTCTCAGCACTAGGGATTTCCGGTTCGAATCCCCATCTGGGTGAAGTTTCCATGTTCTCCCCGTGTCCACGTGGGTTTCCTCCGGGTCCTCTGGTTTCCTCCCACAGTCCAAAAACATGGATCAAGTCAATTGAGTTCTCCGAATTGCCCCATATAGAGTGTGTCTGTGTGAGTGAGTGTGTGTCCAGTGATAGCGTCCTGTCCTGGGTGTATCTGCCCAGTGCCCAAAATGTTCTCCCCTGGATGGGCATGGGGAACCCCCCCTGCAACCCTAATAGAGAATAAGGCGGAAGATAATGAATGGATGGAATTACAAAGTAACAACATTTTAAAATATTACCTATTTTAATAGAAGTAAAAGTAAATACAATAAGTAAAATACAATTTTACAAAAGTAAAATACAATATTCATATTTTTAAATAACATTTAAAATAGGCTTTTATGATTATAATGATTAATGAACGCGACTTTTAGTTTAGAAATAGGTACGACTAAATTAATCTCGTTAAAAATTCGAGAGAGTCGAATAAGGCAGAACGCGATTAGTCCGCGCGTTGCATTATGGTTTATGTAGTTAAATGGGCTTCAATGGCAAATATTCGGTTAGCAGATTGCTAAGCTAATTCAACGACAAACAGGATTATTACCTTAAACTCGTAGTTTTTTTAGTTTGATTAACAAACGCCGTGAACTAAAAGCTTTCATTTATTAAGATTTAAACGCTCAAAAGAAAAAAAACGTCATCGAGGTCCATAAAGCTTTATATTTATACCGCACAGATGAACTGTGCGTCGACCCTGACAGCCGCACGGCTATTGGCTGAAACATTAAGGGACCGGAGAAAAAGTATACACCCGAAACGTTAAAGGGGTTTTACATCCTATTTAAAACCATCCCTCCATTATTTATTCATTCATTCATTATCTCCCGCTTTATCCTCTATTAGGGTCGTGGGGGGGGTTCCCCATGCCCATCCAGGGGAGAACGTCTCGGGCGCTGGGCAGATACACCCAGGACAGGGCGCCAAGCTATCACTGGGCACACACTCACTCACACACACACACACACACACACACACACACACACACACACACACTCTATATGGGGCAATTTGGAGAACTTAATTGACTTGATCCATGTTTTTGGATTGTGGGAGGAAACCAGAGAACCCGGAGGAAACCCACGAGGACTCAGGGAGAACATGGACACCCAGATGAGGATTCAAACCGGGAATCCCTAGTGCTGAAAGGAGAACATGCCAACCACTAAGCCACCGTGCCGCCCTCCATCCATTATCTTCACCTTAAATTCATGTTAATTGACTGTGGGAGAAAACCCACATGGACATAAGAACATGGAAACTCCACCCAGATAGGGATTCGAACCGGAACCCCCAGCACTGAGAGGACATGCCAACCACTATGCCACCGTGATTGCCCGTGATGTAATCATCCATTCATCCATCCATTATCTTCCACTTTATCCTCTATTAGGGTCGCGGTGGGGGGGGGGGTCCCCATGCCCATCCAGGGGAGAACGTCTCGGGCGCTGGGCAGATACACCCAGGACAGGGCGCCAAGCTATCACTGGCACACACTCACTCACACAGACATACTCTATATGGGGCAATTTGGAGAACTCAATTGATCTTGTTCCATGTTTTTGGACTGTGGGAGGAAACTGGAGAACCCGGAGGAAACCCACGCGGACACAGGGAGGACATGGAGACCCCACCCAGATGGGGATTCAAACCGGGAATCCCTAGCAATGAGAGGAGAACATGCTAAACACTAAGCCACCGTGCTGCCCCAATTCTAGTTTTAGTCATCTCCATCCATTCATTATCTTCTGCTTTATCCTCTATTAGGGTCACAGGGGGGGGGGGGCAGATACACCCAGGACAGGACACCAATCTATCACTGGACACACACTCACTCACACAAACACATTCTTTATGGGGCATTTGGAGAATTCAATTGACTTGATCCATGTGTTTAGACTGTGGAAGGAAACCGGAAAACCCGGAGGAAACCCACACAGACACGGGGAGAACATGGAAACTCCACCCAGGTGGGGATTCGAACCAGGAATCCCTAGTGCTGAGAGGAGAACATGCTAAACACTAAGCCGCCGTGCTGCCCGTAAGTAAAGTTTCAGACTTTGGCCTGGGATTCAGGTTGTTTAAGGATCCACCGCCTTCGCGACATATCTCCGTAAGTGACATCCCGGTTATCCAATAGAAATCGAGCTTCCGTTTCGCACCAACCAATCGTCCTTTAGGAACGAGATTTCTCTGAATATGGGCCGAGCCGCCGAACAGTTACCCGGCGCATGCGCATCGCGCGGTGCCTTCATTCGGGTTTCATCGGAAAAGCGATGTTTCGCCTCAGTGTGTTTTAAAGCTCTGAACTTACTAACGTTTTAAAAACGACTTTGTTTGCTTACGTTTGCGTTTCTCCTCGACATGTTATAGACAGAGACGAGCGGGAGGGAAACAAACAGGGAGTTAAAGGTGTTTGCAGTTGTCGTTATGTCGAAGTGAGAGGACGAAGCCTGAATAAAACAAACTAAAGCTCTGAGGCGACCGAACACACGACATGGCTTCACCTTTAATCTACATCATCTCTACAGCCTTTCTCCTCTTTAACTGCACTGGAGGTGAGTTTGCACTCTGTTTACGTCTTGTACAAAGCTCTGGGTTAAAGGTGAAATGTGTTAAAACGTAAAACTATCGATGTAGCCACTTAATGGGAAGAAATCACAGATAAAATGGACGAATATGTCTTTAAACAGTCTTACATTCACTTTGAAATAGGCGTAGAATATTAACTGAAGCTCTGTAAAACACCCCCATGCCAATCCAGGGCATATACACCCAGGACAGGGCACACTCACACAGACACACTCTATATGGGGCAATTTGGAGAATTCAATTGCCCTCGATCCATGGTTTTCGACTGTGGGAGGAAACCGGAGAACCCGGCGGAAACCCACGAGGACACAGGGAGAACATGGAGACTCCGCCCAGAATGGGATTCATCCATCCATTATCTTCCTCTTTATCCTTTATTAGGGACACAGGGGGGGTTCCCCATGCCCATCCAGGGGAGGACGTCTCGGGCGCTGGGCAGATACACTCAGGAAAGGGTGCCAATCTATTACTGGGCACACTGTTTATGGGGCAATTTGGAGAATTCAATTGACCTTGATCCATGTATTTGGACTGTGGGAGGAAACCGGAGAACCCGGCGGAAACCCACACGGACACGGGGAGAACATGGTAACTCCACCCAGATGGGGATTCATCCATTATCTTCCGCTTTATCCTCTATTGGGGGGGGGGGGGTGTTCCCCATGGCCATCCAGGGAAGGACGTCTCGGGCGCTGGGCAGATACACCCAGGACAGGGTGCCAATCTATCGCTGCGCACACGCTCACCCACACAGACACACTCTATATGGGGCAATTTGGAGAATTCAGTTCACCTTGATTCATGTTTTGGACTGTGGGAGGAAACCGGAGAACCCGGTGGAAACCCACGAGGACATGGGGAGAACATGGAAACTCCACCCAGATGGAGATTCGAACCGGGAATCCCTAGTGCTGAGAGGAGAACATGCTAAACACTAGGCCACCTTGCCCCCCCCCCCGTAAAACACGTAAAGCTAAATTCTGCCTCAATAGAGTGCAAAGTAAATGGATAATGTATTATATAAAAACCATGTATTAAAAAATGACTAAGGGAATTGAACTTTGAGCAAATAGTGAGGGGGATAAAATCTATAAAGTGCAGCAGAGCAAAGAGAAAAGCCCATATAGGGGCAAAATAGGGTGGAATCCCAGTTGGAACAGAGAAACCACTAAGAAACAAACAAGGAATAGTAAAAACAAACGTGACATTTCACGTTATAATATGGCAGAATAAAGTATGAAAGTCGTATATGGTACCAGTCAAAAGTTTGGACACACCTCCTTCATGCTTCGTTGTCTTTCCTCCACTTACCATATAGATGGACTTTGTAGTTTTATAATTCCAGACTGTAGTCCATCTGTGTTCTGTGTTGTTGTTAGTCCCCTGTTGGTTCTCTGTTCTCTTTTGGTCAGGAGCATCACAGAACAGGTATCATTTGGGTGGTGGATTGTTAATTGTCAGTTCTGCAGTGACACTGATGTGGTGAGGGGGTTAGTTTGTAGATTCATTTCTCCACCTCAATGACACTGCTGGGATAGGACTAATGCACCAACCAATAGCCCCTGCTCTGTGGTGGTACTATTGAGGTTCTGACCATTAGAACAGAGTAAAGGGGACGTACACAGTATGTACTGTAGGACACAAACAGATGGACTACAGGGTGGAATTACAAAGAACTACAAAGTCCATCTTTCTGTAAGTGATACAATGGAGAATATGGTATGTTGAAAAAAGGTATGTTGAACGTTTGGCTGGTAATGTATAATACTGTAACTGTATATGTAACAGATGAAACAGCACAACGGTAGAAAGACAGTACTGCACATCTGCCTCNGGACGTACACAGTATGTACTGTAGGACACAAACAGATGGACTACAGGGTGGAATTACAAAGAACTACAAAGTCCATCTTTCTGTAAGTGATACAATGGAGAATATGGTATGTTGAAAAAAGGTATGTTGAACGTTTGGCTGGTAATGTATAATACTGTAACTGTATATGTAACAGATGAAACAGCACAACGGTAGAAAGACAGTACTGCACATCTGCCTCTGAACAAACCCCTCAATCATCAGCTTCTCATCTTTTATCCCTCATCCCCTAATCCTTCATTCTGGATTAAAATATTTGCCTGCAGATGAACTCTGTGCTGATATATAATTCCAACATAAGGAAAAGGACCTTATCCAAAATGATACAAAGCAGTGGGAGGTGAATATTACGACCAAATATTCACATGTAGCGTGATTTGTGCCGGCACAGTGGCTTAGTTGTTAGCATGTTCTCCTCTCAGTGCTAGGGATTCCCGGTTTGAATCCCCATCTGGGTGGAGAACCGAAGGAAACCCACGCGGACACGGGAAGAACATGGAAAATGTTCTTCCCGTGTCCGCGTAGGTTTCCTTCGGGTTCTTCGGTTTCCTCCCACAGTCCAAAAACATGGATCAGGTCAATTGAGTTCCCTAAATTGCCCCATATAGAGTGTGTCTGTGTGAGTGAGTGTGTGCCCAGCGATAAATTGGTGCCCTGTCCTGGGTGTATCTGCCCAGCACCCGAAACGTTCACCCCTGGATGGGCATGGGGAACCCCCCTGCGACCCTACTAGAGGACAAAGCGGAAGATAATGGATGAATAAATAATAAGTAATTAATGAATAGGGCGGCACGGTGGCTTAGTGTTTAGCATGTTCTCCTCTCAGCACTAGGGATTCCCGGTTCGAATCCCCATCTGGGTGGAGTTTCCATGTTCTTCCCGTGTCCTCGTGGGTTTTCTCCGGGTTCTCCGGTTTCCTCCCACAGTCCAAAAACATGAATCAAGTCAATTGAGTTCTCCAAATTGCCCCATATAGAGTGTGTCTGTGTGAGTGAGTGTGTGCCCAGCGATGGATTGCCCAGCGCCCAAAACGTTCTCCCCTGGATGGGCATGGGGAACCCCCCCGCGACCCTAATAGAGGATAAAGCGGAAGATAATGAATGAATGTGATTTGTCCACATGCTGTTTATTATTCATCCAGATCACGATTTGCGTTACTGTTGCACACATGCACTTTGTGTTGTGTTGTGTAGAATGTTCTTCTCCGTAGCACATTCGTCCTAAAGGAACAGTAAACATCTGTATATAGTATTGTACAGGGTTACAAGAAAAATGCTTGTGCTTCAAAGTAAACCTTTAACAAATACTAGTGTAAGAACACAGTAAACAGCGGAGCATGTGATTCTGCAGTAACATGTTATTAAATGGCTAAATAGTGTGTTAGTACAATACATAGTGCACCACCTGTATGGTTTAGAGACGGTGGCTTTGACCAAAAGGTGGGAGAGGGAATCCGAGGTGGTGGCAATGAAGATACTGCTATGTTTATTGAGAGTGTTGAGGATGGACACGATTAGGAATGGGGTTATAAGCGGGATGGTACAGGAAGGATGTTAGGGAGGCATGATTGAGGTGGTTTGGTCAGGTACGGGAGGCGGGGTGAGGTTTAGATGAGCAAACCCTGAGGATGGAGGCTTTAGGTTGGAGAAGGAGAGGAAAGCTGAAGAGGAGGTTTCAGCAGGTGTGAGTGAGGACATACAGGTAGTGGTGATGAACTCTGATTGGCTGTGGAGCAAGGATGGAGCCACATGCGTTGGTTCTTCATGCTGTACATTTGTGACTGGTTCTGATCTGTACTGATATGATGACATCACACTGTTCCTCCAGTTTTTAAAAGATTGTTAAGATTTAATAATAAGTAATTATGCCCAGCGATGGATTGGCGCCCGGTCCTGGGTGTATCTGCCCAGCGCCCGAAACGTTTTCCTCTTGATGGGCATGGGGAACCCCCCCGTGACCCTAATAGAGGATAAAGCAGAAGATAATAAATGAATAATAAGTAATTAATAAATAAGGCGGCGCAGTGGCTTAGTGGTTAGCACGATCGCCTCTCAGCACTAGGGATTCCTGGTTCGAATCCCCATCTGGGTGGAGTTTCTATGTTCTCCCCGTGTCTGCATGGGTTTGCTCCGGGTTCTCCGGTTTCCTCACACAGTCCAAAAACATGGAACATGTTAATTGAGTTCTCCAAATTGCCCCATATAGAGTGTGTCTGTGTGAGTGAGTGTGTGTCCAGTGATAGATTGGCGTCCTGTCCTGGGTGTATCTGCCCAGCGCCCAAAACGTTCTTCACTGGATGGGCATGACCCTAATAGAGAATGAAGCGGAAGATAATGAATGAATGAATGCATAATTAATAAATAAATGTGGGATTACAAACAGAGGAATATGTTCTTCACATTTAACCCATCTGTGCAGTGAATCACACATATACACACACTGAGTGAGGTGAGCGATGGGCAGCCCTGTATACGGCACCCAGGGAGCATTGCCTTGCTCAAGGGTACTCCGTCCAGAGTAATTGGTGATGGAACCAGGATCACAAGCCCGCAACTGCCCCGGAAAATCTTGTGCCCACCCTGGGGCTCGAACCCATGACCCTGAGGTTGAGAGCCTCATGCTTTACCGACTGAGCGAACCAGACTAAAAGAGTCCTGACACAGTATAATGCTTTTCTATTAACATTGTATAAGACAAACAAGCTTTGATTTCATCTGTCATAGTGCATTTAAAAGCAGCTCCATCTGGGATTCGGCGCAAGTCCGGCATACGTACAGACCTCTGTCCGTGTTTAAGAAGCTTAGGACATTTTAGGCAAACATATTTGGGTTAATGCACAAAGCCAGCTCTTTTTTGGCACTTATTAGACCAGTGGAAATCTGTGACGTTTGCTTGATTCCAGATTTAACATCATCTCCACCTGATGAAGAACAAAGCCGCCAATGTGAGAAGCTGGCAAAACACATTCTGTTTACAAAATCATTACATCATACAAGAACTCCAAAAACCCTCCCCCAGAGCTTGTACATAAACTAGTGACTGGCACTATTTATATATATATATATATATATATATATATATATATATATATATATATATATATATATATATATATATATATATATATTATCCTCCGCTTAATTCTAGGTACTAGGGTCGTGGGGGTTTTCTAATGCCCATCCAAGGGAGATTGTTTAAGTCCAGATAAAATGCCAATCCTTCATTGGGCGCACACACACACACACACACTCTATATTGGGGCAATTTAGAGCAGCCAATTGAACATGAACCCATGTTTTTGGACTGTGGGTGGAAACCCGAGAACATGGAAACTCACAATGGAATATTAACCTGGATCCTCAGTGCTGAGAGGTGGACATGCTAACCACTAAGTTACTGTGCCGCCTCTCTCTCTCTCTCTCTCTCTCTCTCTCTTTCTCTCTCTCTCTCTCTCTCTCTCTCTATATATATATATATATATAGATATATTTCATTCATTCATTATCTTCCACTTTATCCTCTGTTAAGGTTGCTGGGAGTTTCCCCATGCATATCCAGGGGAGAACGTCTCAGGCGCTGGGCAGATACACCCAGGACAGGGCGCCAATCTATCACTGGGCGCACACTCACTTACACAAACACACTCTATATGGGGCAATTTGGAGAACTCAATTGACTTGATCCATGTTTTTGGACTGTGGGAGAAAACCGGAGAACCCGGAGGAAACCCACGCAGACACGGGGAGAACATGGAAACTCCACCCCGATTGGGATTCGAACCGGGAATCCCTAGTGCTGAGAGGAGAACATGCTAACCACCCCCCCCCCTCTCTCTCTCTCTCTCTCTCTCTCTCTCTCTCTCTCTCTCTCTCTCTCTCTCTCTCTATATATATATATATATATATATATATATATACACAATAATTACAAAGCTTTCTGTGATTTGGCTGCTCTAAATTGCCCCTATAATAGTGTGTGTGTGACTGAGTGAGTGAGCGCCCAGTGATAGATTGGCGTCCTCTCCAGGGTTTATCTGCCCAGTGCTCTAAATGTTCTCCCCTGGATGGGCATCTGAATAGAAGATGGAAGATTCATTCATTCATTATGAATGATGGAAGATGAGATGTTTAAATTTGTAAAGAAGCCAGACATGGAGTGTAGTGACTAAATTGAACTGTAGTTTAAAATGCTGTCGGTTCAAACCTCAGTTCAGAAATTAAGCAAAATCCATAATCAACAGTTTTTTTTTGGCTCGTATGATGTTGTAACTTCAGTAATCTGTTCTGGATTAAAATGACTCACAGCTACGAATAGTCTTTGGATATATTCACCCTGTCTTATGAATTTCTCCAAACAACGTTATTGGCCAGAGTAAAGTAGGTCAAAATAATAAAATATCTGTTTGACCTCATGCTTTATGCTCTTGATTATTCTGCTGAGATTCTTGACCGTAATGGTGGGATTGTTTGATGTCTAATTGATTTGTAGTCTGTGTATCATACCAGTTCCCATGACTCTCATGGGAGGGGGAGGGTCATCCCTTTCCCATAGTACTGTATACATCGTTGCACAGACATCAGAGACATGTTAGAGGGTATTAAGTCATTGCTTCTTTTTATGTCTCAAGAATTTTTCACCATAAACAGCAAAAGCAAAACTGAAAATGCAAATTGTTTCATCATGTATCACTGAGGCCCCGGTGTTGTTTTATTTGGCACCTGAACAAATATATATATATATATATATATATATATAATAAATATATATATATTTTGTATCATTGCACAGACACCAGAGACATGTTAAAGGGTATTAACTAGGGGTGCGAATCTCCCAGTGTCTGGCGATTCGATTCGATTCCGGTTTTCGAGGTCACGATTCGATCCAGAAACGATTTAAATACTCTTTAAATTTTGTTTAAATTATGTGGTTGACTAGATGAAATGACGATGTTAACAAATAGAACATTTATTTAAAACAATACTTTCAGGTTCCTTTCTGTATCAAATCTTTTTGCATCATTTTATATTTATACAAAAAATAGGATTAAACTAAAATGAGCAGTATTAGGTTAGCTTAGCTATCTGGCTTTTTCTTACATAAAAATCTATCAATGAACAAATAATTCAAGATATATTAATACCAAAGTTTACCATAATACATTAGCCTTTAATCGAAACTAAAATACAGACTTCACATACATATACATATTAACTATATTGCACCAACATTCGTTTTTTTTTTTTTGTATGTCTCAAGCACTTTTCACCATAAACAGCAAAGGCAGAAGGGAAAATGCTAATTGTTTCATCATACATCACTGAGGTCCCACAAATTGTTTTATCATGCATCACGGTGTTGTTTTATTTGGCACCAGAACAAATTTATTTATGTGTATATATATATATATATATATATATATATATATATATATATATATATATATAGGCGGCACGGTGGCTTAGTGGTTAGCACATTCGCCTCTCAGCGCTGGGGATTCCCGGTTCGAATCCCCATCTGGGTGAAGTTTCCATGTTCTCCCCGTGTCTGCGTGGGTTTCCTCCGGGTTCTCCGGTTTCCTCCCACAGTCCAAAAACATGGATCAAGTTAATTGAATTCTCAAAATTACCCAATTTAGAGTGTGTATGTGTGAGTGAGTGTGTGCCCAGCGATGGATTGGCGCCCTGTCCTGGGTCTATCTGCCCAGCGCCCGAGACGTTCTCCCCTGGATGGGCATGGGGAACC
>JAFMOD010000849.1:221431-235391 GCA_019802435.1 Corydoras maculifer | reverse complement strand
CACCGTGGCTTAGTGGTTGGCATGTTCTCCTCTCAGCACTAGGGATTCCCGGTTCGAATCCCCATCTGGGTGGAGTTTCCATGTTCTCCCTGTGTCCGCGTGGGTTTCCTCCGGGTTCTCCGGTTTCCTCCCCCAGTCCAAAATCATGGTTCAAGTCAATTGAGTTCTCCAAATTGCCCCATATAGTGTGTGTATGTGTGTGTGTCTGTGTGAGTGTGTGCCCAGTGATAGATTGGGCACCTACTCACTGTCCTGTGTGTATCTGCCCAGCGCCCGAAACGTTCTCCCCTGGATGGGCATGGGGAACCCCCCCGCGACCCTAATAGAGGACAAAGTGAAAGATAATGAAAGAATGAATATATATATATATATATATGCGCAGATTATTCCTGTCACTGGGCCATTTCTTTGCTCTCTCATAGATTCACTTTTTTTTTTCTTTTCAGCATCTCAAACCTCTCAGTTCTCGGCTTATGAAGTGAGTATTCCCAAACAAATCAACAGACACAGGAGGGAGGACATTGCAGCTACTAATAAGGTAGGACCCCCCCCCCTCCCACACACACACACACACACACACACACACACACACACACACACACACACACACACACACAATAAAATAGCCCCTGCTCTCAGAGTTTTGTGATGTCTTTTTTTATTTTTATAATTCTAATGAGTCGTATTTATGGTTAGGACTTAATTACCTCCTTCTCCGTTTAAAAGCATGGGTTTGTCTGACACAGGGCATTTTCCACCTCACTATAAATATTAAGTTAATCATTTTCACCCACGCACAGTCATCACTGCTCTTTGTCCCTGACCTCCCACTTCCTGCTTCTGCGAGTTGAGACCCATCCTGACGATTCATCCTTCCTCTCCTCCCTCCTCCTCTCATGGTCTGTCTCTTACTCACTCCAGTGTTGAGAGGGTGAGAGAGTGCTGCTGAAGCCAACTGCTTTGCCCAGATGCCCAGCCAGCAGGGGTATGGGTAATATATGGTTGTGTGTGCCAAGGCCACGCTGGGCATTGGCACTCTGCTCTGCAGGAACATGTATATGAACACAGCAGCACTCACCTCTGTGTCATTGAGAAACAGAATAAAAAAAGCACACTCTCCGAGTTACTACTAAGAAACGGATGACTTTTAATGAAGTAAATACTTTAGATAACTCCACACACTGTACTGCAGCATCAGTGCAGATACCATGCACTACAACATCCACGTGACCCCATCCTGAGGTAGGAACAGAAACCAAGAACTAAGAAATATGAAGGGAGATGTGGGTCATCAGTGTGGATTATTATGTTTGACACATAAATACAGTAAGTTTTCTTTCTTTATAGTCACTTATTAGCCTTCTATTTCTTTCTTTCGGCGTTTTTACCCTTTATTATCCAGGGGTCGGGCGGCACAGTGGCTTAAGGGTTAGCATGTTCTCCTCTCAGCGCTAGGGATTCCTGGTTTGAAAACCCATCTGGGTGGAGTTTCCATGTTCTCCCCATGTCCGCGTGGGTTTCCTCCGGGTTCTCCGGTTTCCTCCCACAGTCCAAAAACATGGATCAAGTCAATTGAGTTCTCCAAATTGCCCCATATAGAGTGTGTATGCGTGAGTGAGTGTGTGTCCAGAGATAGATTGATGCCCTGTCCTGGGTGTATCTGCCCATCGCCCGAAACGTTCTCCCCTGGATGGGCTTGGGGAAGACCCTAATAGAGGATAAAGAGACCACCGACAAACCAAACCTGAGACGTCTTACTGTGTGATGAGAGCAGTAAAAACAGTTTGGTAGTCGAATTACCGTAAATGTGGTTATTAATACATTCATCCATTCATTATCTACCGCTTCATCCTCTATCGGGGGGGGGGGGGTTCCCTATGCCCATCCAGGGGAGAAGGTTTTGGGCGCTGGGCAGATACACGCAGGACAGGACATCAATCTATCACTGGACACACACACTCACTTACACGGACACACTCTTTATGGGGTAATTTGGAGAACTCAATTGACTTGATCCATGTTTTTGAACAGTGGGAGGAAACCGGAGAACCCTGAGGAAACCCACACGGACACGGGGAGAACATGGAAACTCCAGCCAGATGGGGATTCGAACCGGGAATCCCTAGTACTGAGAGGAGAACATGCTAACCACTAAGCCACCGTGCCGCCTGTTATTAATACAAACTTAGATTTTTATGATGTGTGGGCATGTGTGATGGTTTGCATGTTCTGACCAGTTGGAGCGGTGTTCTAATGTTTTGCTGTTGAAAATGTTATTAATTATTTTCTCTTGGTGTGTTTTTTTTTTTTTTAAGGTATCGTATATTCTTCCAGTTCAGGGAAAAGATCATGTCATCATCCTGGAGAGGAACGAGTGAGTACTTCATTAATGAGCTTATATTTGGACACAGACAGACAGACAGACAGACAGACAGACAGACAAGTGGGGCACACACTATGGGGCCACCCCATCTTGGACATGGATGGTTGCGCTCTCAGATTTAGACACAGGTTTTGTGGAAACATTAATATTCATCCAGCCATTATTTTCCTCTTTATCCTCTATTAGGGTCGCGGTGGGGTTCCCCATGCCCATCCAGGGGAGAACGTCTCGGGTGCTGGGCAGATAGACCCAGGACAGGGCACCAATCCATCGCTGGGCACACACTCACTCACACAGACACACTCTCTATGGGGCAATTTTGAGAATTCAGTTAACTTGATCCATGTTTTTGGACTGTGGGAGGAAACCGGAGAATCCGGAGGAAACCCACGCAGACACGGGGAGAACATGGAAACTCCACCCAGATGGGGATTCGAACCGGGAATCCCTAGCACTGAGAGGCGAATGTGCTAAACACTAAGCCACCGTGCCGCCTCGAATAATGTTATGCTGTAAAATAATAAAAAATCATAAATAAATAAAAAAAGCACTTTATATAACTAAAATAGAATTGAGTGTAATTCCGTGGGTGGCTGAGCTTACTTGTTTAGGATGTGAAACGGTGTGAACTTTAATGAGCAGGATCATGAGCTCAGTGCATTCGGTTCCTGATCGCTCCACTCGTCTGACGGTGCATTTAGTCTGAGTCGGTGAACAATCAGTTGGCCTCCGTTCTCTTTAGATGCGAGACAATAAAAGGTCTCGCAGACAGCTTGGATGGTTTTCCTGTTTGTTCCAAGCAGTTGAATATCTCACACAGTGTCACTTATTTGTTGGAGCGTCATCAGGACTTCAGGAAACATGGTCGTTTTTTAAGCTTCCTCTTTTTGATGCTCTTCCATTGGAACGAGGCTCTCAGCACTTTCTCTTCCTTCTGATGTCAGCTTAATGCAGGGTTCCTCTTTGTGTACGATATTGATGAAACTGACTCAAACAGGGTTACAAAGTCAGTGACGTACAGCTTATTCAACACAGAGACAAAGAATTTGATGCCCCAAATATGGGCAAAACGAACATGGTGCCAACTAGGGGTGAGACAATCACAGATTTTGATTATTGTCTTAAAAAAATCATGATTTTAATTTAATAATTTACTTTAAGGTGGCANAATGCAGGGTTCCTCTTTGTGTACGATATTGATGAAACTGACTCAAACAGGGTTACAAAGTCAGTGACGTACAGCTTATTCAACACAGAGACAAAGAATTTGATGCCCCAAATATGGGCAAAACGAACATGGTGCCAACTAGGGGTGAGACAATCACAGATTTTGATTATTGTCTTAAAAAAATCATGATTTTAATTTAATAATTTACTTTAAGGTGGCACAGTGGCTTAGTGGTTAGCACGTTTGCCTCTCGGCTCTAGGGATTCCCGGTTCGAATACCCATCTGGGTGGAGTTTCCATGTTCTCCCCGTGTCTGCGTGGGTTTCCTCCGGGTTCTCCGGTTTCCGCCCACAGTCCAAAAACATGGATCAAGTCAATTAAATTCTCCAAATTGCCCCATATAGAGTTTGTGTGTGTGAGTGAGTGTGTGTGTCCAGCGATGGATTGGCGCCCTGTCCTGGGTCTATCTGCCCAGCACCCAAAACGTTCCCCCCTGGATGGGCATGGGGAACCCCACCGTGACCCTAATAGAGGATAAAGCGGGAGATAATGAATGAATGAAATGAATAATTTACTTAAATTCACACTGTGGCTTTGGCGACACCCTGGGGCCTGGAGACACAGACTATAGGGACAATTTAGAGCAGCCGATTCACCTTAAATCCATGTTTTTGGACTGTGGGAGAAAAACCTAGAACCTGCAATTCTCTGTACAAATGCAGTCAGATTAAATAGCGTTCAGTTCTATTCAGTGTTCAGTGGTGTTGGACATGCGCCTGTGTTGATGATCCACCACCGAGATGATGACCACTGTCTGACTGTTGACGTCTGGAGAGGTAGTTTGCAGTCAGCGGGGCACCTGGGGTTTTCCCAGGTCATAATACGATTATACGATCAATCGTAATAATACAATTTTTATGGAATAATTTACCTAAATTCACTGTTGCTTTGATTGTGACGACATTTAACATCCTTACCCTTTACAACCACCAAGAAGGGGCTCAAAGGTTTCACCACCTTTACGTTGTTTGAGCAGCATATACAGTATGTAGGTGATGCAGATCTAGTTCAAGTTCAAGTAATTTATTTATATAGCCCTTTTTACAACAGTACATCGTCACAAAGCAGCTTTACAAAATGAAAAGCCTTTTAACCCCCAAAGAGCAAGCCAAAGCGACAGTGGCAAGAAAAAACTCCCTGTTATGTTGTTATTTTAAGGAAGAAACCTTGGGAGGACCAAGACTCAGTGGGGGACTCATCCTCCTTGAGCGGCCAGGCGGCACCTGATCACCGCACAAGTCTGTACATTAGTGTCCTCCACTGTTGATGCTGCCTGGCCGCTCAAGAAGGACGAGTCCCCCACTGATCCCAGGTCCTCCCAAGATTTCAGGGTGTTTTTTTTTTTTACTTGCCGCTGTTGCTTTGTCTTGTTCTTTAAAGTTTGGGCTCGAAACTCCTTAAAGCTGCTTTGTGACAATGTACTGTTGTAAAAAGTGTTTTAAATGAATTAACTTGAACTTCCATCCATCCATTATCTTCTGCTTTATCCTCTATTAGAGTCGGGGGGGGGGGGGTCCATCCAGGGAAGAACGTTTCAGGCTCTGGGCAGATACACCCAGGACAGGGCACCAATCTATCACTGGACACACACTCACTCACACAGACACACTCTATATGGGGCAATTTGAAGAACTCAATTGACTTGATCCATGTTTTTTGGACTGTGGGAGGAAACTGGAGAACCCACGTGGACACGGGGAGAACATGGAAACTCCACCCAGATTGGGATTCGAACCGGGAATCCCTAGTGCTGAGAGGAGAACATGCTAACCACTAAGCCACCGTGCGAACTTGAACTTGATCACTCTTATTTTGTTTTCATATCAGTTATCCATCCATTATCTTCTGCTTTATCCTCTATTAGGGTCGCGGTGGGGTTCCCCATGCCCATCCAGGGGAGAACGTTTCGGACGCTGGGCAGATAGACCCAGGACAGGACGCCAATCTATCACTGGACACACACTCACTCACACAGACACTCCAACCAGATGGGGATTCGAACGGGGAATACCTAGTGCTGAGAGGAGAACATGCTAAACCACTAAGCCTCAACAAACTTATTTTTTTCATATTAGTTAGTTAAATGAAATATTTTTTTTTCAAAAGAAACACCAAATACATTAACGATAACGTACACCATTTGCAAAAAAAAAAACATAATCAAAAATCTAGTACTATTTAACATATTCTGAAGTTTATTCCTTTACAGTTTAACACATGAAAAGACATTTTTGTTTTATACATCAAGCCCATTGCAGTAATGTGTGTGTGTGTGTGTGTGTGTGTGTGTGTGTGTGTGTGTGTGTGTGTGTTTCTTTCCTTAGCCTGCTCCTACCACATGACTTCACGGTTTATTCCTATGCACCGAATGGCTCGCTGATCACTGAAAGGCCCAACATGAAGGTAAGAACTCTGGACCATAAACCACAATGAGGATGAGTCAGTGTGTGAAGCTCCATCAGTGTGAGGTCTGCAGAGCTGTTTACGCTCACAGGCTTCCTTCCTGTTCCGGGATACCCATGGGACCCATTCTAACAGTAATGGAATGAGGCTCGTGGTGCAGCTTATGACAGAAAAATTAAGCTGCCATGTCATTTCCAGGGACGTAGCTGACAGTTTTTAGGTGCAAGCGTTCTCATATATTAATGTTAAGTCATTTATCAGGTGACTTCATCCAACACATGTTAGTGATTAAGGACTAACCTGCTGAACTGCAGTGCACTGCAGATTATAATCCTGATCTGCTGATGTGGCTTCAGTGCATACATTTTCCCCATTAAATATTTTAAATATATTTTTTAAAAATGATGTGTCCTGAGTGTTAAAAAGGCTAGATATCTTAATAATACGGATGAGGATAATAGGGTGTGGTAGGATAAGGATAATAGGGTGTGGTAGCTCAGTGGTTAGGGTGTTGGGCTATCAATCTGAAGGATAGGGGTTCAAATCCCAGGTCCACAGAAGTTACCAATGTGTGTCCTTGAGCAAGGCCCCCAACCCTCATTGCTCCAGGGATGTTGTGATTAACCTCGTGCTCACCTTGTAAGTCGCTTTGGATAAAAGCATCTGCGAAATGAAAATTCATCCATCCATCCACTATCTTTCGCTTTATCCTCTATTTGGGTCGCGCGCGCGTGCGGGGGGGGGGGGGGCATGCCCATCCGGGGGAGAACGTTTCGGGCGCTGGGCAGATACACCCAGGACAGGACGCCAATCTATCACTGGACACACACTCACTCACACAGACACACTCTACATGGGGCAATTTGGAGAATTCATTTGACTTGATCCATGATTTTGGACTGTGGGAGGAAACCGGAGAACCCGGAGGAAACCCACGCAGACACGGGGAGAACATGGAAACTTCACCCATATGGGGATTTCAACCAGGAATCCCTAGCGCTGAGAGGAGAACATGCCAACCACTGAGCCACCGTGCCGCCACAAGTCGATATTATGTAAAAAAAAAAAAAGAAACTTCAGAGACGATGTGGAGACTCAATCCAGCTGGAGACATCCCGCCCTGTTGACCCAGCTGGCCCTCACCCCAGCCGCAGGGCCTCAGATGTAATAATGATTATCGGGTGTGTAATGTAACGTATGTGTAACTACAACTGCTACACATCAGAATTTCTCCTTCACACACCAGAGCACAACGGCTTCTAAACAGGAAGTGTAATTATAATCTGCAAGGCAGAAATACCAGAGTATTTTGTCTTCCGCATGATTACGCTTGATATAATCGACCGTCTTGTTTTTAGACTAATACAGGCTGCATAAACTGTAATGGTGGCTCATTGTGGAATAATGTGGTTATAAGTTTTAAAGCTTTGATGAATTCTCCTGCAATGGGATTCAGACATAAATTGTACACACATAAAGTGTATGTGTGTGTGTGTGTGTGTGTGTGTGTGTGTGTGTGTGTGTAGGGTGTGAAACATTGTGTGGACTTTATTTAATTATAGAGACTGCTCACAATGTAACTCGAGCAGCAGTTTTAAAGTCAAATGTTATGGTTAGTTTAAGATTATGGTTAATGTTATGAGAGAAGTATTTATGGTTAAGGTTTGGGTTAGTCTCCACAGAGTGAGGTGGAGTTTGTCTTAAATTTTCACAGCAATTTTTTGTGTGTGTGTGTGTGTGTGTGTGTGTGTGTGTGTGTGTGAGGAGTGGTCCTCACACAACAGCCAAAAGGTCCTGAATCACATTCCAGTCATAGCAGACATGTGATTGGGGTCACACAAATATCTCATCCCTGCATGTGCTCAAGGAAACTTACTCTTACACACACACACACACACACACACACACACACACACACACACGCACTGTCAGGACTTTTACTCATTTTGCAGCAACTAACCTTTAACCATAAATACTATTTCCCGATCACTAACCATAAAATCATCAATAAACTATACAACATGATTCTGAATGAATTCCCGTTTCGAATCCCCATCTGGGTGGAGTTTCCGTGTTCTCCCCGTGTCCACGTGGGTTTCCTCCGGGTTCTCCGGTTTACTCCCACAGTCCAAAAACATGGATTAAGTCAATTGAGTTCTGCAAATTGCCCCATATAGAGTGTGTCTGTGTGAGTGAGTGTGTGCCCAGTGATAGATTGGTGTCCTGTCCTGGGTCTATCTGCCCAGCGCCCGAGATGTTCTCCCCTGGATGGGCATGGGGAACCCCACCGCGACCCTAATAAAGGATAAAGCGGAAGATAATGAATGAATGAGTTTTTTAAATTATTTATATTTATTGGATTTCTAACTATCCACCATTCGGACTGGAGGTGGAGTCAGAAGTTCCACATGTGCCCCCAGGGCACAACTTTGCTTAGGTCGCCATTATGGAATGATTTTTAATTTTTACAATTTATTATTTAAATATCTAAAATCACAGCTCTGTATTTCTACTTTGTCATGGGTGAGATTTGATTGCTCCATTTCCCAAATGCAACTTGTCCTTCGGCTGATGATGTCATCGAGTGCCGTTCGTTTCGCTTGCCCTGGCTGACACTTTTATGTGACTTGATTAGTTGCAGGTGGCGAAGACACTGAGCCGTACATTCAAAGGTGACAGAGCCGGAGAACATTTCAGAATCTGATTAGTGAAGCTCGCCTTTATCTGACGCTAAAAGCGTGTCCTGCTCACACGTGGGACACTTAACCTCTAAGCCATTTATTCTCTGCTTATAATGGACAGGCATTAGCGAGGGGCAGCAGTGCTGCATTATGCACTAGACGAACCTGCAGGATTTTACTGTAAGCCTCCATTAACAAACTGCGAAGGTGGAGATTTGTTTCTATTTGTACGTACGGGATGTTTTCACACAGTAACCTTGAGGTGTTCCGTATGTTGATTATATTCCAATTTTAATCTGTTAGCCTTAGAGACTTTGTTTGTATTAAATTATTGATTGTCGTGGGTGGGGTTAAATTATTGATTGTCGTGGGTGGGGTTCTTTAAACTGTGACGCTCCCTCTCCCGCTCTCTGTTTTGCCCTTATTTAATTCCTTCAGTCACACAGACAATTAACACAGACAAATTTCATGTGCACTCCATTACCTGGTTCACCTGCTTCTCTGGCTCCGCCTCTCATTTACAGATCAGCATCACATCCGATCGCAGTTCCACCATCACGACCTGCTTGGTACAGAGTGGAGATCTAAATGTTCTAACACATGTACCCCAGTGCCATCCAACCTTGGGAAATCTAAAAGCATGGAACTGGAACTGGACCAAAAACCGAACTCGCCCACGAACTACCCACCGAATATACACAGATGGCTTTAAAACAAACAAGGGGGTTGCCATGGTAACTGGCTGACATTGTGCAATGGGACAGTCATGCTAGGCCTTCCCCAAACCGTCCCACATAGTGGAAAACATACAATTGTCTACATATTCTGTATCCATATGCTGTGCGTTCATTATAACTATATAGAAAGGCTTAATTATGTATTAATAGACTTTACAAAAGGCACTTCCAGACAAATTCATTCATTCATTCATTCATTCATTATCTTCCGCTTTATCCTCTATTAGGGTCGCGGTGGGGTTCCCCATGCCCATCCAGGGGAGAACGTCTCGGGCGCTGGGCAGACAGACCCAGGACAGGGCGCCAATCCATCGCTGGGCACACACTCACTCACACAGACACACTCTACATGGGGCAATTTTGAGAATTCAATTAACTTGATCCATGTTTTTGGACTGTGGGAGGAAACCGGAGAACCCGGAGAAAACCCACGCAGACACGGGGAGAACATGGAAACTCCACCCAGATGGGGATTCGAACCGGGAATCCCTAGCGCTGAGAGGCGAACGTGCTAACCACTACGCCACCGTGCCGCCCAGACAAATTCAGACACTGAAAATTTACCTGCTCACCTGAATCTAGGTTTAAGTGCATGATCACTTGTTAAAGTTATATATTATAAGAAATCTTCTTTTTTTCCAGCATCACTGTCATTATCGTGGTTATGTGGAGGATATAAAGGGCTCATCGGCCGCTTTAAGCGTCTGCTCAGGCTTACGGTAGGTATGAACTGTACAGAAGACGTGCTGACACTTTAAATCCAAAAAAAGAATAAGGAATCCAAGACGTGTAATGTTAAGATGTTGCAACTATGCAGGGAGAACAGAGGGTTAATAAAACATGTGTTTTGGGCTGCAGAGGAGTGATCCAGATGGACAGTGGCACCTTTGGCATCGAACCGCTGGAGGGCTCGACGTACAACGAGCATGTTGTTTACCGCCTGGAGGATGTCAAGATGGAGCCTATGACCTGTGGTTCACCCCACCATGATCACCACGGCGTTAAACTGTCACCCGGGAACATAGAGCTGAGCCATAACATCACTCCCAGTCACCTGATCAGGGTCAGTGTGTGAGGTGACGTGTGAAGAAACATTAATATGATTTATTTATATAAACGTCGACTATCTGTGCGCAGAAAAAGAGGGAGGTGCTTCACAAGACACACTATGTGGAACTGCTGATGGTGGTCGATAACGAGAGAGTAAGTCCTGCTCAGGAGCATAACACACACCATCCATCCATCAATCCATCCATCCATCATCTTCTGCTTTATCCTCTATTAGGGTCGCGGGCGGTTCCCCATGTCCATCCAGGGGAGAACATTTCGGGTGCTGGGCAGACACACCCAGGACAGGACGCCAATCTATCACTGGGCACACACTCACTCACACAAACACACTATATATGGGGCAATTTGGAGAACTCAATTGACTTGATCCATGTTTTTGGACTGTGGGAGGAAACCGGAGAACCCGGAGGAAACCCACGCGGACACGGGGAGAACATAGAAACTCCACCCAGATGGGGATTCGAACCGGGAATCCCTAGTGCTGAGAGGAGAACATGCTAAACCACTAAGCCACTGTGCCGCCTCATAACACACACCGTCTCTTTAATTATCCCAGCATCCACGTGGAGATGATTTGACTATGAATGTTTAAAGATATATTTAAACAAATGATGAATAAGGGCGGCACGGTGGCCTAGTGGTTTAGCATGTTCTCCTCTCAGCACTAGGGATTCCCGGTTCGAATCCCCATCTGGGTGGAGTTTCCATGTTCTCCCCGTGTCCGTGTGGGTTTCCTCCGGGTTCTCCGGTTTTCTCCCACAGTCCAAAAACATGGATCAAGGTCAATTGAGTTCTCCAAATTGCCCCATGTAGAGTGTGTTTGTATGAGTGAGTGTGAGCCCAGTCATAGATTGGTGTCCTGTCCTGGGTGTATCTTCCCAGCGCCCGAGACGTTCTCTCCTGGATGGGCATGGGGAACCCCCCCCCCCCCCACACACACACACACACACACACACTACCCTAATAGAGGATAAAGTGAAAGATAATGAATGAATGAAAATGATGAATAAAAAGATGACTCAGCATCACTGAGGTGTCAGACAGGCGTCACACTCCTGCTGCTGTTGTGACAGATGTAATTATCAGCTCGGCACTCAGAGGCCATGACGCCAAACAGCGGCGGAGATTTTTTTAGTAGTTAGACTAAATACTTTTTATTGAATCCCACCGTGACGTTTGGTCCCATGTCCACAGGTGTAGAAAATCATGTGCATTTTAAACAGTGGCTTCCAACAGTTTGGGGAAGGACCTTTCGTAGTCTCAGCATTATTATGTCCTGTTTGTGCTCTGCCTTTCAGTTCAACTTCACCAACCGCAACCAAACAGCAGTGAGGGAGGAGATGGTGCAGATCGCCAACCTTGTCGATAGCGTGAGTGTCATGTGACCGATTACATATACACAACCTTTCCCCCATGTCATTAGACTGTTAAAGTCTTAATCACTTGGGACGATTTCAAATTCAGTTCCGAGCCACATTCTATCTGTGCAGTATTTATCACTTAGTATTTTGTTTATGTGCAATTCAAACACCTCAGGTCTTTTTATCTATATTTTCCATCCATTATCTTCTGCATTCTTCTCTACTAGGGTCGCGGTGGGGTTCCCCATGCCTATCCAGGGGAGAACATTTCGGGCGCTGGGCAGATACACCCAGGACAGGGCGCCAATCTATTACTGGACACACACTCACTCACACAGACACACTCTATATGGGGCAATTTGGAGAATTCAATTACCCTTGATCCATGTTTTTGGACTGTGGGAGGAAACCGGAGAACCCGGAGGAAACCCACGTGGACACGGGGAGAACATGGAAACTTCACCCAGATGGGGATTCGAACCGGGAATCCCTAGTGCTGAGAGGAGAACATGCTAAACCACTAAGCCACCTATCTATATTTTATAGCTATAATTCATTCATTCATTATCTTCCGCTTATCCTCTATTAGGGTCGCGGTGGGGTTCCCCATGCCCATCCAGGGGAGAACATCTCGGGCGCTGGGCAGATAGACCCAGGACAGGGCGCCAATCCATCGCTGGGCACACACTCACTCACACAGACACACTCTAAACGGGGCAATTTTGAAAACTCAATTAACTTGATCCATGTTTTTGGACTGTGGGAGGAAACCGGAGAACCCGGAGGCGAACATGCTAACTACTAAGCCACCGTGCCGCCTATAATTCATATATATTTTTATATTATAAAATGTATATATTTATACAGTTATATATACCTGTGCGGCACGCTTAGTGTTTAGCATGTTCTCCTCTCAGCACTAGGGATTCCCGAATCCCGAATTCGAATCTCCATCTGGGTCGGGTTTCCATGTTCTCCCCGTGTTCGCGTGGGTTTCCTCCGGGTTCTCCGGTTTCCTCCCACAGTCCAAAAACATGGATTAAGTCAATT
The DNA here is from genome assembly GCA_019802435.1 of Corydoras maculifer. Classification (NCBI taxonomy): domain Eukaryota; kingdom Metazoa; phylum Chordata; class Actinopteri; order Siluriformes; family Callichthyidae; genus Corydoras; species Corydoras maculifer. Next base: position 222,477 of record JAFMOD010000849.1, on the reverse strand, counting down.
GAATTCTCCAAATTGCCCCATATAGTGTGTGTCTGTGTGAGTAAGTGTGTGTCCAGTGATATATTGGCACCCTGTCCTGGGTGTATCTGCCCAGCGCCCGAAACGTTCTCCCCTGGATGGGCATGGGGAACCCCCCCATGACCCTAATAGAGGATAATGTGGAAGATAATGGATGAATGGATATATATATATATATACACCTGTCTACTTGATTTAAATTAATCCTTTACAAATCAAACTCAATTCAAAAAACATTCTCGTTCTTATTTTTATTTATTAACCTATGCTGCTGTGTGTGTGTGTGTGTGTGTATATATTTACCCATGTTACAAAATTTCACTACTTCTTTTTATACTTGCGGGCCAATGCAACGTAATGTCGTTCTGCGTACACAAAGTGTATAATTGAATAACAATAAAAGTTAGCTAAGTCTAAGAAAATATGTTTATATTTTGTTATATTTCCTATTGTTGTTTCTCATGTTATATATAGATGTACGTAGCTCTGAATATCCGCGTGGTGCTGGTGGGCTTGGAGATCTGGACGGCGGTAAACCCCATCAGTATAGACGGCGGAGCGGGCGAGGTGCTTGGCCGCTTCACTAAGTGGAGGGAAAAGGAGCTCGTCCCCCGACGACGCCACGACAGTGCCCAACTTATTTTGTGAGTTCCCCTGTAAACAGGACAGCAACTTGGAAACAATAAAACGCTCAGTGATGGAGAAGCTGTGATCAAACTGATGAGAGATGGAGCCAGGGGAGCAGAGGAGGGGCTGGATTTCACAGCTCAACCATCTCATCCATCGCAGGTGGAACCCATTACCTCACCTGCTTTCCTGACCTGGTGCACTATACATAAATCAGCATTTGATCGCATCTCCATCTTCACAGCACACCTTTACCTAATACCTGGGTAGCTCAGTGGTTAGGGCATTGGGCTATCAATCTGAAGGTTGGGGGTTCAAATCCCAGGTCCACTTAACCCTCATTGCTCCAGGGATGTTGTGGTGAACCCTGTGCTCACCTTGTAAGTCGCTTTGGATAAAAG
>JAFMOD010000849.1:173332-216912 GCA_019802435.1 Corydoras maculifer | reverse complement strand
CTCTCTCACAGACTCTCACTCTTTATCTCTCCCTCTCTCTCTCTCATACTCTCTCTCTCACACACACACTCTCACTCTTTCTATGTAAATAACAGTGATGGTTAATAAAATGCTGGATGTTGGTAAATGCAGTTTTTTTTACGTCTCCATAGTAGGTTGTGCTTTCGTCACAATCCTTTCTGAGAAGTTTGTATGTTCTCCTCGTATATGTGCATTTCCTTCCACAGTTTGAATTAAATTGCCACCTGGTGTTTGTATGTTTGTCTTACGCTGGTCTTGAGGGTTGCTATTTTGTGACATACCTGGCGGCACGGTGGCTTAGTGGTTTAGCATGTTCTCCTCTCAGTGCTAGGAATTCCCGGTTCGAATCCCCATCTGGGTGGAGTTTCCATGTTCTCCCCGTGTCTGCGTGGGTTTCCTCCGGGTTCTCCGGTTTCCTCCCACAGTCCAAAAACATGGATCGAGGTCAATTGAATTCTCCAAATTGCTCCTTATAGAGTGTGTCTGTGTGAGTGAGTGTGTGTCCAGTGATAGATTGGCGTCCTGTCCTGGGTGTATCTGCCCAGCGCCCGAAACGTTCTCCCTGGATGGGCATGGGGAACCCCCCCCGACCCTAATATAGGTTAAAGCAGAAGATAATGGATGGATGCATATTAATTGGACTGGCGGTCCTGCAGGACGCCCTTAATGGACTTGCATATAGTTTTCCAGTTGTTCGTTTTTCCATTTGTTAAATACAGTCACCCGATCTCGACACGATCAATACATTAGTGTCCTACACTGTTGATTAGTGTCCTACACTGTTGACCTTGGTCCTCCCAAGGTTTCTTCCTTAAAATAATAACATAACAGGAAGTTTTGTCTTGCCACTGTCTCTTCATCTTGCTCTTTGGGGGTTTAAAGGCTTTTCATTCTGTAAAGCTGCTTTGTGACTATGTACTGTTGTGAATAGCGCTCTATAAAACATAAAATATACATTTCATTTTTTCTGTTGACTCTTAGTTGGTATTTTGTGGGTGTTACTTTGTAATCATTTGTTGAGAAACTGTGAACATGTAGACTGTATTAAAGAATGTTTCTCTGTTGTAGGAATGCGATGTGTGGGAAACTACAATGTGAGAATGTTCAGAACACAGTCATATTTGGCATCAAACCTTCCATCATTCAGACCCCAATTGGAGGCACAACCTGCTGGGGGGTGGACTTCAGTTTGGGCTCAGATGTGCCTGACCCTGGCATGGTCAACGAGGGCACCAAGTGTGGCGACAACAAGGTACAAATGATATCTGTAGATTTTGGCTGATTTTATTTTATTTATTTTTTATTATGTTTAAGTTTTTAAGCCTTAAAAGGAAACCAAAGATATGAGCGGGCATGCATGCATGTATATATTACCAGTTCAAGTTTGGACACACCCTGTTTTTTGTTTTTATTAGTCCCCTGTAGGTTCTCTGTCCTCCATTGGTCAGGAGCATCACAGAACAGGTATCATTTGGGTGGTGGATTGTTTATTGTCAGTTCTGCAGTGACACTGATGTGGTGAGGGGGTTAGTTTGTAGTTTTATTTCTCCACCTTAGTAACACTGCTGGGATGGGAATAATGCACCCACCCAATAACCCCTGCTCTGCGGTGCTACTATTGGGGTTCTGACCATTAGAACAGAGTAAAGGGGACGTACACAGTATGTACTGTAGAACACAAACAGATGGACTACAGTCTGGAATTGTAGGACTACAAGGTCCATCTTTACCGGAAGCTGAACTTGTACAATGAACAATAAGTGGAGCAAAAAAGAGGTCCCAGTGCTTCTGTGATCTTTGCATGTCTGTGAATGTAATAATTCTTTGTTTAATTTCCAGGTTTGCATGAACTACGAGTGCCGAAGTGCAGATGTTCTGAACTATGACTGTGATGTTGAGAAGAAGTGCTTCGGTCATGGGGTCTGTGGTGGTTATAATACATATGTAGTAGAGCATGATATTAGAAGGCTATCCATCCGGCTTTCCCTGGTGACCTCCTCTTTTTGTCTGATCTCAGGTGTGTAACAGCAATAAGAACTGTCATTGTGATAGCGGCTGGGCTCCTCCCAATTGTGAGTTCTCAGGCAGAGGTGGCAGCATAGACAGCGGACCCACGTGGAACGGCAAGTTTTAATAACAGACGAAAAGATGCCAGTTTCCTTTACAAATGAATTTGTTATTAGTTTGTGAATGTGACACAATGAACATCCATCCATCCATTATCTCTCGCTTTATCCTATATTAGGGTCGCGTGGGGGGGGGGGGTATCGCCATGCCCATCCAGGGGAGAAGGTTTCAGGCGCTGGGCAGATACACCCAGGACAGGGCGCCAATCTATCACTGAACACACACTCACTCACACAGACACACTCTATATGGGGCAATTTGGAGAACTCAATTGACTTGATCCATGTTTTTGGACTGTGGGAGGAAACCGGAGAACCCGGAGGAAACCCACACAGACACGGGAAGAACATGGAAACTCCACCCAGATGGTGATTCGAACGGGGAATGCCTAGTGCTGAGAGGAGAACATGCTAAACCACTAAGCTACCGTGCCACCCGACACAATGAACAGACAGACAGAAGTATTTTTACAGGTACTGTGTGTTAACAGTTTTCTTAAAGTTTCAGACTGCTGTAAATGGAACACTGTCTAGTAGTCATAGCGTTCTCTCCCCATCTGCCAGCTTCCGACTTCTTTTACTGTTAACAGGCGTGTATCCTAAAACTATAGAATATAAGAATTTATGGAAAGTTACCGTAATGCAGGGTAGAGTTTTCTCTCTGGGTCAGGGATCAGATATTCAAGATTCAAAAACATTTTATTTTCATTAATATCACATTTGGTATATGAGATATGAACAAAATTATGGGTCACGGACCCCGATTACCCTGTTATTTAAATGTTACATTACATTTACATTTGGTCATTTATTGGACACTTTTATCCAAAGCGACTTACAAGGTGAGCACAGGGTTCATCACAACATCCCTGGAGCAATGAGGATTAAGGGTCTTGCTCAAGGACCCACACTGGAAACTTCAGTGGCCCTGGGATTTGAACCCCCAACCTTCGGATTGGTAGCCCAACACCCTAAACACTGAGCTACCACGCCCTTGCAATTTATAATTTAAGAAGAAAATGAGAGAATTTTTAATTTTTAAATACAGTATATAGATATGTGAAATATAATAGAATATACAACTATGAATATATATATAATATAGAATATATGGGTGGCACGGTGGCTTGGTGGTTAGCATGTTCTCCTCTCAGCACTAGAGATTCCAGGTTCGAATCCCCATCTGGGTGGAGTTTCCATGTTCTCCCCGTGTCCGTGTGGGTTTCCTTTTTACACTATGCTACATATTGTGTGAGATTTGTATTTAATTGACTTTGGGCTATGCCGGCACGGTGGCTTAGTGGTTAGCACGTTCGCCTCTCAGCACTAGGGATTCCCGGTTCGAATCCCCATCTGGGTGGAGTTTCCATGTTCTCCCCGTGTCTGCGTGGGTTTCCTCTGGGTTCTCCGGTTTCCTCCCACAGTCCAAAAACATGGAGCAAGTCAATTGAGTTCTCCAAATTGCCCCATATAGAGTATGTTTTTGTGTGCGTGTCTGTGTGTGTGAGTGTGTGCCCAGCGATAGATTGGCGCCCTGTCCTGGGTGTATCTGCCCAGCGCCCGAAACGTTCTCCCCTGGATGGGCATGGGGAACCCCCCCCCGCGACCCTAATAGAGAATAAAGCGGAAGATAATGGATGGATGAATGAATATATAATATACAACTATAAATATAATATACAATAATTTAACTATAAATATAATATATAAATATATGTATATACAGTATTTAAAATAAGTATATAAATAAATATATATATATAGTAGTAAAAGTAGTATACAAAGGCGGCACGGTGGCTTAGTGGTTAGCACGTTCGCCTCTCAGCGCTAGGGATTCCCGGTTCGAATCCCCATCTGGGTGGAGTTTCCGTGTTCTCCCCGTGTCTGCGTGGGTTTCCTCCGGGTTCTCCGGTTTCCTCCCACAGTCCAAAAACATGGATCAAGTTAATTCTCAAAATTGCCCCGTTTAGAGTGTGTATGTGTGAGTGAGTGTGTGCCCAGCGATGGATTGGCGCCCTGTCCTGGGTCTATCTGCCCAGCGCCTGAGATGTTCTCCCCTGGATGGGCATGGGGAACCCCACCGCGACCCTAATAGAGGATAAGCGGAAGATAATGAATGAATGAATGAATGAAAGTAGTATACAATAGATATAAATATAGAATATAAATATAGCAGCATATAAAATGTATATAAACGGTACAAATCTTGCCTCAAGTGGGAGGAGTTTAAGTATCTCGGGTCTTGTTCACGAGTGATGGTAAGATGGAGCGTGAGATGGACAGACGGATCAGCGCGGGGTCAGCAGTGATGCCATAAGGCAAGGCTCTCCATTTAGCAGTTGATCTACGTTCCGACCCTCACCTATGGTCATGAGCTTTGGGTAATGGCCGAAAGAACAAGATCGCCAATATAAGCGGCCGAAATGGGTTTTCTCCGCAGGGTGGCTGGGCTCTCCCTTAGCGACAGGGTGAGAAGCTCTGTCATCCAGGAGAGACTCGGAGTGGAGCCGCTACTCCTCCACATCGATAGGAGCCAGTTGAGGTGGTTCCGGGTATCTGGTCTGGATGCCTCCTGGGCGCCTCCCTAGGGAGGTGTTTCAGGCAAGTCCGGCTGGGAGGAGACCCCGGGGAAGACCCAGGACACGCTGGAGGGATTATATCTCTCAGCTGGTCTGGAAACGCCTCAGGGTTCCCCCAGTCGAGCTGGTGGAGGTGGCTGGGACGAGGGAGGTCTGGGTCTCCCTACTTCGGTTGCTGGCCCCACGAACCAAACCCCGGACAAGCGGAAGATAATGGATGGATGGACCATAATGCAGAATGCAGTCATATTAGATAGCTTTTTTCACCGCCAAAATACTAACGAATGTCTGACTGTTGACCTCTGGAGGGGTAGTTTTCAGTCAGTGGTGCACCTGAGTTTTCCAGAAATGTATCTGAGCACCTGAGGATGGAGGAAGTTCAAACAAGAATGGCAATAGAGGTCGGATGCTCGGGACAGGCCAGGACAGAAGAAAAAAATATCGCCAGTGCTGCCCCCTAATGGAAACAGAAAGAATATAAAGTTCTTTTCTATATGTTGAGTTTAAGAGTTTTTACTAAAATGGTCTTAATCTTTTTATTAACAGATAAGGACACGTCATTAAGGGATGGTCTGCTGGTCTTCTTCTTCTTGGTTATCCCCATCCTGCTTCTGGGCCTCTTTGTCTTCTTCCGAAGGAATGAGATCCGGCGTCGCTTCTTTAGGAAAAAAACCTCGCAGGATTACAAGTGAGTCCCTCGGTCTGCGGCTCAGGACTGACTTTGTGACACCCTGAGTCTAATGCAATGATGTGTGTGTGTGTGTGTGTGTGTGTGTGTGTGTGTGTGTACTTGCTCAGTGTTGACAACAGAACTAATGCCAATCAGCGAAGGAACCCCAACAACATTGTAAAAGATGGGGTGAGTAAGATTTCGTGTTTAATAAGATGCCTTTAGGTCCAAACGTAGGGCAATTATTTTACCTGAATTCACAACCCTATATTTAAAAACAGAGGTGTCCATCATGAGGACAGCCAAAGAATTAGTGAACCACTTTTGTTTTTATTTTTTTCTTTACTTTTAATCATTGCCTTAATTCAACCGGCCTTGTTTCATTTGTTTTATTAATGTTATTATATTTTCTGGGCGGCACAGTGGCTTAGTGGTTAGCATGTTCTCCTCTCAGCACTAGGGATTCCCGGTTCGAATCCCCATCTGGGTGGAGTTTCCATGTTCTCCCCGTGTCTGCATGGGTTTCCTCCGGGTCCTACAGTTTCCTCTCACAGTCCAAAAACATGGATTAAGTCAATTGAGTTCTCCAAATTGCCCCTTATAGAGTGTGTCTGTGTGAGTGAGTGTGTGTCCAGCGATAGATAGGCGCCCTGTCCTGGGTGTATCTGCCCAGCGCCCGAAACGTTCTCCCCTGGATGGGTATGTTCTCACCATGTCCTCGTGGGTTTCCTCCGGGTTCTCCGGTTTCCTCCCACAGTCCAAAAACATGGCTCAAGGTCAATTGAGTTCTCCAAATTGCCCCATATAGAGTGTGTCTGTGTGTGTGTGTGTGTGTGTGCCGATTGATAGATTGGAGTCTTGTGTGGACTCTATCGGTCCTCAGAACCGCCCTGCTTCCTCACGGCGTAGATTGAACCTGATGCCACAAACACTCTTGAACAACAAGCTCACTAGATCGAGTTGAAAACCTACTGCTTGTGTTAGTCATTTTTATTTCGTGGGTAATAATGAAGCTCCTTTCTTTCCTCTCTTCTGTACTATAAAGCATCATGCTCAGTTATTGCCGACACAAGAGGTAAATGTTATTCTATAAATACGTATGGTAAATATTTTTGGGGGTCGTAGGGATGATCGTGCTGCTGCTAATCCAACCCTGCTGCCCCTTCCTCTTTCCTCCAGTCCTTTATTTTTGCTATCTTAATATACACAGCATCAGTCAATAGTTTGGCCACGCCTCCTTTTTGCTCCACTTATTGTCCATGTTCTCAGTTCTAATTACCGTAAAGATGGACTTTGTAATTCTACAATTCCACCCTGTAGTCCATCTGTTAGTGTTCTGCAGTACATACTGTGTACGTCCCCTTTACTCTGTTCTAATGGTCAGAACCCCAATAGAACCACCACAGAGCAGGTATTATTTGGTCAGTGCATTATTCCTATCCCAGCAGTGTCACTGAGGTGTTTCTAATGGTCAGAACCCCAATAGAGTAGAGATTATTTGGTTCAACACCTGCAAGCAGGTACATTTTAAAAGGCTCTTGCAATTAATTCTACCCTCTGACCTTTATGTGCATTTATTCATGCTTAATTAATTAATTAATTAATTAATTAATTAATTAATTAATATTGGTTGGTTGGTGATATCATTATAAAACTTTAAAGTCCATCCATATGGTAAAAGGAGAAAACAAACAATGCAGCAGGAAGGGGGCGTGTCCAAACTTTGGACTGGTACTGTATATGTGCTAAAATGATGGGGTAACGTATTGCACATGCAGCGGCTGTAACGCAGTGTCCAGATGTACAGCATGACCATAAAAGGGAGCGGGTTTTTGTTTTGTTGTTGCTATGCCGACGGTAAGATGAGGACTCGTGATGTTATAAGCATGTCGTAGGCATTGAACCGGCTTCATCGCTTGGCAACCCCCAACCTCACCCCCCACATTCTCGTGCTTTGAGACCTTACCTCACACATCCTGGTCTTTCTGTCATAGCTTTTGGGTTAAAGGAATAGTTTGGGAATTAATCAAATGGACTTTAAAAGCACTCCCTGCTTCACACATGACCTTTAATGAGGAAAGATGTTGATTTTGCACTATTTGAACACCTCACAAGTCCAGTTAGGGTGGCACGTGTGCTTAGTGGTTAGCATGTTCTCCTCTCAGCACTAGGGATTCCCGGTTCGAATCCCCATCTGGGTGGAGTTTCCATGTTCTCCCCGTGTCTGCGTGGGTTTCCTCCGGGTTTACTCCCACAGTCCACAAACATGGATGAAGGGCAATTAAATTATCCAAATTGCCCCATATAGAGTGTACCTGTGTGTGTAAGTGAGTGTGCATCCAGCAATAGAATGGCGTCCTGTCCTGGGTGTATCTGCCCAGTGCCCGAAACGTTCTCCCCTGGATGGGCATGGGGAACCACCCCCACCCCCCCCCCACCCGCGACCCTCCATCCATCCATTATCTTCCGCTTTATACTATTAGGATCGTGGGGGGGGGTTCCCCATGCCCATCCAGGGGGATAACTTTTCGGGCGCTGGGCAGGTACACCCAGGCGGGACGCCAATCTATCACTAGACACACACTCACTCACACAAACACACTCTATATGGGGCAATTTGGAGAACTCAATTGACCTTGATCCATGTTTTTGGACTGTGGGAGGAAACCGGAGAACCCGGAGGAAACCCACGTGGACATGGGGAGAACATGGAAACTCCACCCAGATAGGGATTCCAACCGGGAATCCCTAGTGCTGAGAGGAGAACATGCCAACCACTAAGCCACCTTAATAGAGTATAAGGCGGAAGATACTGGACGGATGGATGAGTCCAGGTAGCTGCCCCACTGAAATAGCAATCTGCCAAAGTCAGAGTGCTGCCTGGTTCTTAAAGGGAACAGCGTGTGAAGGATGAATAATTAATAGAATTAGTACATGCCTTCTGCACATTTCGACTTTTCCAGTCGTTACAAAAGCAAATACGCATGGGCACACCTTAAATTAAGCTGCCTGGTTGACGGTTTGATAAAGATTGCCCAAGTAATACAAACCTGTATCACCTGACCTGCTTCCCCGACTCCTGTTCACAACCCTGTACTTGATTGTATCTTCAATACCACATTTAATTCTTCTCTGAACTATTCCTTTAAGGTTCTGGGACAGATTTCCCCGGCACTGATTGCACACTGGTCCGTTTATTTAACATCACGGCATCAGCAGTGCGGCTGCATGCATGCTGACTGCGCTGTTGGTAGATAAACATGTGTGATGTGTTATTTCTTTAAAGGTGGTACATACGAGCACCACCCCCTCAGCTCCTCCATATGTCAGCAGACCACCGCCTCCAAGAATTACACGGTAAGCCTTAAAATTCTGAGAGTTCTATTGTGTTTAAGCAAAAGGTGACGTTTGATCTGCAAATGGCTCAGTGATCTTGAATCCAGCTGGTAAGTCGAATAAGTCCATCCATTATCTTCCACTTTATCCTCTATTAGGGTCGCGGGGGGGGGTTCCCCATGCCCATCCAGGGGAGAATGTTTCGGGCGCTGGGCAGATACACCCAGGACAGGACACTAATCTATCACTGGGCACACACTTACGCACACTTACACACTCTATATGGGGCAATTTGAAGAACTCAATTGACTTGATCCATGTTTTTGGACTGTAGGAGGAAACCAGAGAACCCGGAGGAAACCCACGTAGACACGGGGAGAACATGGGGATTCGAACCGAGAATCCCTAATGCTGAGAGGAGAACATGCTAACCACTAAGTGTCCGCGTGGGTTTCCTCCGGGTTCTCCGGTTTCCACTCACAGTCCAAAAACATGGATTTAAGGTTGATTGGCTGCTCTAAATTGCCCTTACCTAAAATCCCCCTATATAGTGTGTTTGTGTGTGTGCGTATCCAGCGATGGTTTGGCGCCCTGTTCTGCCCATCATGACCCTAGAAGACCCTCATGACCCTAGAAGAGTATTAGGCGGACGATAATGAGATGAAGGGTGTCATGGTGGCTTAGTGGTCGGCATGTTCTCCTCTCAGCGCTAGGGATTCCCAGTTCAAATCCCCATCTGGGTGGAGTTTCCATCTTCTCCCGGGGTCTGCATGGGTTTCCTCCGGGTTCTCCGGTTTTCTCCCACAGTCCAAAAACATGGATCAAGTCAATGAAGTTCTCCAAATTGCCCCATATAGAGTGTGTCCATGTGCCCAGCGATAGATAGGCGCCCTGTCCTGGGTGTTTCTGCCCAGCGCCCGAAACGTTCTCCCCTGGATGGGTATGGGGAACCCCCCCCCCCCCGCGACCCTAATAGAGGATAAAACGGAAGATGATGGATGGATGTATAATGAGATGAAATGACATAAATAGTAATCAGCTGCACTAAATCAGTTAATGTTAACTGCAGATAATCTGTTTTAATCTTCATGTTTTTAAAGCCTTCACGTCCTCTTCCTCCACAGACCACCTCTCCCTAATTCAGCGCAGCAGAGCATGCCTCAGAGACCAGCGCCCCCTCCCCCTGTATAACACACACCACACTCTGGGACTGACCGGTGTGTGAACGATTGTAAAAGCAAGCCGTCGTACCGAGCGATTATTTGAAAGCGAGCTGAGCGGGAACCCTCCACCTACGAAACACTGTGTGACTTTACCACCCGGGTCCGGGACCAGACCCCGCCCGTCAGGCTGCTACGCCGAAGAAGTGATTGAACCTGAGACGGATTCATAAGTGCACTAGGTGCGGCATGGAATAACGGCCTTATTAATGCCTTGTCTAGTGCATTGTTTTAAAACAATCATGGCTTCTGCTCACTTTTGCTTTACATACATGGAACGTGGGGAACATCGACCGACCCCAATGACCCGAGTCACTGTTTGATTTCCCCACCTTTCATTTTGTGTTTTTTTTTTTGTTTTGTTTTTTGTCTAGGGGATATAAAAGGACCAGGACCACTATGGGTGATTGCACTACAGTATATATATATATATATATATGTATGTGTGTGTATGGTGTGTGTATGTGTGTATATATACACACACACAATGACAGTGCCTTGCTGAAGTATTTGGGCCCTTTTTCAACCTTTTGCCACACTTCAGGCTTCAAACGTAAAGATCTGAAATTGTAATTAATTAGTTAATTAATTAAAGATCTGTAATTGTAATTAATTAGTTAATTAATTAAAGATCTGTAATTGTAATTAATGAAGAATTGAAGTGGCACACAATCCGTGACTCAATCACTGAAGCCTGAAGTGTGACAAAAGGTTGAAAAAGGGGCCAAATACTTCTGCAAGGCACTATCGTGTGTGTGTGTGTGTGCGTGTGTATATATATATATATATATATATATATATATGTACACACACACTTTTTCAAGGCATATGTGTGTGTATATACACTCGATGGCCATTTTATTAGATACAGCTTATTGTTTCTCCACTTATAGATGGACTTTCTGCAGTTCCATTCTGTAGTCCGTCTGTTTCTCTACGTACTCTGTTCTTCCCGTTTACTCTGTTCTCTGATGATCAGGACGCCCACAGAGCAGATTATTATGGTGGTGGATAATGGTGTGAGTGGATCAGACCCCTGTATGTTCTGATTGGTGTTCTGTTCTCTGTCCAGCAGCACTGCTGTGTCTGATCCACTGATTCATGCAGTAATGAGAATCATCCACCACCCTAATACACACCCTAATTAGGAGTTCTAATCATCGAAGAACAATATGGAAGAGGACTAACAAAGTCTGTAGAGTAGCAGATAAGATACAGAATGTAATTGTAGAAGTAAATAATCCATCCATATGATCAGTGGAACTGAAAAAACACACAGTAAGTGTAGAACTGAGGCTTTATATATAGATATTAATTAATAAAGATAGAGATGGATATAGATCCAAATTACTTCTGATATACACTCATCAGCACTTTATTAGTACTTTGCAATCAAACAGCTGTAATAATCGATACATCTCCACTGAACCGTCACTCACTGGATGTGATGCTTCAATACTGGCCCAACTTGTGCCAACAATCATGCCACAGATCGGGTTTTTGCACGTTGCTCTGCCGCCACCCTGTTACATGATTGCTCTATAAAGCCCTTGATGAGTGTATGTTGGAATTGTCTACTAAGAAATGAGAATGCAATGAGACGGGGACACGTTATTTCATGTTTTTAACTGCACTTTGGACAACATGTCGTGACAGAAAGGGTCAAATATACAGCCCTTAGTCATGTATCATAAGAGTTTTACCTGGAAGATGATTAATAGAGTATTTAGTAAATGACATTGTTAGGAGAATATTGAGGAATGAACTCTTCTGCATAACGTTTTGTATTTTAACGAAAGAAATATTAACGTCTCTGTCGTTTCAGTGAAGCTTTCAGGAGAATGAGTGTGGCACAGTGCAGAGGTTAATGCAGCATGGTGCACAGATCACGGAGGTAATACTGAAACCTAACATGACCCGGTTAGTGCTTGTGGTGGTCAGTTTACTACCAAAGCTGTATTATCTTACAGTATGTGGCAGGAGAACAAAATGAGACCTAGTTTATGGAACGTTTCATTATTTAATAATCCCAGTTTTTGGTAGCTGGGGGCGAGACGCTGTACCCATCACCTACAGCGGTACTATAGAAGATTTTTTGGGTGGGTGTTGACGATATCTTTGTGGTTGCAAAATTGTGGTGTCAAATTTTGGGTGCCGGCACAGAGTGACGTATAACTTGTATGTAAAATGGTATTAAATAGAATTTTAATGCAGCACCAAGTTCTAAAAATCAGCCCATTTAATCATCAGTTCTGTTTTATTTACTTTTTTTTATAAATGTGTTTGATGAAGTGGAATTATGCAATATGAATCACATCGAATAAACTGGTTTCTTATGCAAAGTCCCATTTTTCCCAGGTTTTGTTTATTCTTCAGAACCCAGGTCCGTAACATATACATGAACACAATGCAGCAATCCTTTAAATGTCTTGTTATTCAAACCCGCAGCCATGTGTGTCTGTTAGCTTGTGATGGGTAGCGCTGTGACCTCAGAGGAATGATGTCGCAGTCTTGATTCCTGGGCTGTTGGCCATGGTCTTTCCTGTGTGGTATTTGTATGTTCTCCACATCTATGGGTTTTCTATGGGAGAGCTGGTTATGAGTGTCCAGTGTCCAAAGTCTGGTGAAGGTGTGTGAGGCTATGCTCTGTGATGGACACGGTGACCTGTCCAACAGGATGTGTTTTCACTTTTTGTCCATCTCACTTCTATTTATATATTGTGGTGACCATGTAGAGCCTTCATTGTACATTGAGTGCAGGCATTACACCTGACTATCTCCCAAAGGTGGTGCATGTGCATGGTCTTTTCTGTGTGGAGACTATGTCCTCCCTGTGCCTGCAGGGGTTCACTCTAGGTACTTTATTTTCCACCTTTTTTTATAGTAAATTTTTTTCATCACCTGAAGCAGTGCATTGAGTCCAACTGCACTGGTGAAATAGCAATCTGCCAAAGTCAGAGCGTCACCTGTTTCTTAAAGAGAAGAGCAAGTGACACACTGATTGGTTTATTGCAAGTTACGCTCAAAACACACCCATGAATAATTAAGAGAATTAATTAGTAAAGGCATAGTGGCTTAGTGGTTAGCATGTTCTCCTCTCAGCATTAGGGATTCCCGGTTCGAATCCAAATCTGGGTGGAGTTTCCATGTTCTCCCCGTGTCCGCGTGGGTTTCCTCTGGGTTCTCCGGTTTCCTCCCACAGTCCAAAAACATGGATCAAGGTCAATTGAGTTCTCCAAATTGCCCCATATAGAGTGTGTCTGTGTGAGTGAGTGAGAGGAGAACATGCTAACCACTAAGCCACTGTGCCGCCCGGTAAACGTATCCATACGTATTCCAATCAGAGCTGTGGTGTTTCTAGAGTGCTTGGTAGTAAAATAGTCGAACACATTCACACCTTGTGAATTTAAACATCATAACATCATAACTTCACCTGCTTTCGACATTTTTGGACTGTGAAAGAAAATCCACCTGTGGAGAACATGCCAACTTCCAACTTGCATCAGTCAAACTGAAGGGTTTACAGAGATGTGTTTGGTTTTACGCCTTCGTTAAAACCCGGTTCACAAACCAGTGATGCAATAATCCTAATGTAGCTGATGGGACAGTTAGACATCACGTCCTTAACTCTTCCACTGACTGATATGCATAATAATCTCACAGTGCTGGAGTCCACTTACGCTGATAATCTGCGAAACGGACACGTGCCATACAGAATGTCTCCCACGTCCACCTTCTGTCACCATACTGAACGCAGCGATGGTTTCATATAGAAATGCTTTGAATTGGACGGTCTGTTCTCCTTTTGTAGCTTATTTTTTTTGGTTGCTCTTTTTAAGTCTGATTTCCTCACTGTTGCTTAAAATGTAGTTCGCTGTTGATCTTGCATCTCGCGGGTGTGTCTGTAACGTCCACGCATGACAACTGACTCAATCACCGGCTTAAGAGTCTGCGCTGATGATGAGATTAATGTTGCATATGGAAATAAACATGTCTCTGTAAGAAATGCTTTCATGTGTTCTTGTCTCTGTTTTACAGGATGTGTGAAGATGAACGAAAGACATAAATGTAAATTGTACAGTGGTTTAATTTAAAGAACAGTAATCAGTTCTTCTTAGTGATTAGCATGTCCTCTCAGCGTTAGGGAGTTCTGGTTCGACTCCCCATCTGGGTGGAGTTTCCATGTTCTCCCTGTGTCCACGTGGGTTTCCTCCGGGTTCTCCGGTTTCCTCCCACAGTCCAAAAACATGGATCAAGTCAATCTCCAAATTGCCCCATATAGAGTGTGTGTATGTGTGAGTGAGTGTGTGTCCAGTGATAGATTGGCGCCCTGTCCTGGGTGTTTCTGCCCAGCGCCCGAAACCTTCTTCCGTCGATGGGCATGGGGAACCCCCCCAACCCTAATAGAGGGTAAAACGGAAGATAATGGATGGATAAATATTAAAATATATAATCTTTATCACCTTAAATATCAAAAAATGTAATCAAGTAAAAATGTATCATTAAAGAAATTTACAGTTAAACTTATTCAACTCTAATTTATATTTATTTTGGAAGACATGGTCAGCATGTCCATCTCTCCAGAATCCCAATCTAGGTAAAGTTTCCATGTTCTCCCCGTGTCCACGTGGGTTTCCTCCGTGTTCTCCGGTTTCCTCCCACAGTCCAAACACATGGATCAAGTCAATTGAGTTCTCCAAATTGCCCCATATAAAGTGTGTGTGTGTGTGTCCAGTGATAGATTGGCGTCCGGTCCTGGGTGTATCTGCCCAGCGCCTGAAACGATCTCCCCCCCTTGCGACCCTAATAGAGGATAAAGCAGGAGATGATGGATTGATGATCTGATCTTGTTGAATAAGCCCCGGTGCATAGCGCGCGAAACCCAAAACGTGACGTCAGCTAGCACGTGTCGTCACCCGGCTCGGAATCCGTACTGCTGCACTTCCGGTCCTCGGGAGTGACTCGTTTCCAAACAGACACAGAGGACATCGGGACGCTGGGCGGATTTTGACGTCCACACGAAGGTGCGTCGCTAAACAGCCCGATCTGCGGCCTGCACACAAGTAAGTGATTAACAACACGCGCTCTGCTTCATATAAACGACGCAAAGGTTGAGTAATGAAGGACTTCCGAGGTTGACTTCACATAAAATATGTGAGACGCAGGGTGTGATTTACGTCACGGCTTCATGTTATAAACACGGAATGCAGAATAAAGTTAACGTTAAAAAACTTTTGCAACGGCGTTCGCTTCATTTACCACCAATTAGCTTCATAGCGCTGGGTTCCAAACCGGCTGCGTCCCAAACCGCTTCTTACTAACTACCTAGTGCGTCGAGCTGTACTCACTTGTAACGTGACTTAGTGTCCCTATCTAGGGGGCTAAGTGCAAATTGGAATTCGTCCTCACTACTACTCGCACTGCAAGCATATGAACAGTACCGCATTTCCACGACAGCCGCTTGTTTGACCTCATAACTAAGAATTGTTGGAAAAGAGTGTCGTGTGGCGTCATCACACGAATTCGACGTTTGACAGACATTTAACCAAACGTTCAGAACAAATGCCGGCACAGTTTGCGCTGTTAGCTTAGCGTAGATTCCAGCGTTTTCCACACTCCTTGTTTAGCAAAAGGGCACCGTGATTGACCGGCTGCTTTGCCAATCAATGCCTTCGCAGTCCCGCTCAGTGGGTGGGGTTTATGAGGATTAGCCAATCGGCGCTTTTGATGAGGTTTGACTTGGGCGAAAAAGGCGAGTGGATAGAGTCGGTCTGTAGTACAAGGTCAAAACAGCCAGGTGTGGACAGGTCGTTTAAAAGCTCTTAACGTTATAGATTTATCTTATAAGTCATATTTATAACATACAGTCATATGCAAAAGTTTGGGCAGCCCTATTAATCCTAATCATTTTTAGTTCTAAATATTTGTTAGTTCTAAATCTCTGAGACAACTTTTTCTATGGCTTTACTGAAGTGTAAAGATAACAAGAGTAGGGCGGCACGGTGGCTTAGTGGTCAGCACGTCTGCCTCTCAGCGCTAGGGATTCTCGCTTCAGAGTTTCCATGTTCTCCCTGTGTCCGTGTGGGTTTCCTCCGGTTTACTTCCACAGTCTAAAAACATGGATCAAGTCGATTGAATTCCCCTAATTGCCCCATATAGAGTGTGTCTGTGTGAGTGTGTGCCCAGCGATGGATTGGCGCCCTGTCCTGGGTGTATCTGCCCATCGGCCGAGACGTTCTCCCCTGGATGGACATTGGGGAACCCCCCCCCCCCCGCGACCCTAATAGAGGATAAAGCGGATAATGGATGGATGCTCACAATAATAGCTCGGTGATTAGGGTTTGAACTTTGAAGTCCACCAAAGCTGTCAATGTGGGCCCCTGAGCAAGGCCCTTAACCCTCATTGCTCAAGTGGTGCTGGACAATAATGGATAATAAACCCTGTATTCTGAACCCAACCATCATACTTGCAAGGCTTTGGGCGGCACGGTGGCTTAGTAGCCACCTATACTCTATAGGGGGCAATTTTGAGAATTCAATTGACTTGATCCATGTTTTTGGACTGTGGGAGGAAACCCACGCGGACACTTAGTGGTTAGCATGTTCGCCTCTCAGCACTAGGGATTCCCGGTTCGAATCCCCATCTGGGTGGAGTTTCCATGTTCTCCCCGTGTCCGCGTGGGTTTCCTCTGGGTTCTCCGGTTTCCTCCCGCAGTCCAAAAACATGGATCAAGGTCAATTGAGTTCTCCAAATTGCCTCATATAGAGTGTGTCTGTGTGAGTGAGTGTGTGTCCAGTGATAGATTGGCGCCCCCCCCCCCCCCCCCCCCCCCCCCCCCCCCCCCCCCCCCCCCCCCCCCCCCCCCCCCCCCCCCCCCCCCCCCCCCCCCCCCCCCCCCCCCCCCCCCCCCGAAACCCACGCGGACACTTAGTGGTTAGCATGTTCGCCTCTCAGCACTAGGGATTCCCGGTTCGAATCCCCATCTGGGTGGAGTTTCCATGTTCTCCCCGTGTCCGCGTGGGTTTCCTCTGGGTTCTCCGGTTTCCTCCCGCAGTCCAAAAACATGGATCAAGGTCAATTGAGTTCTCCAAATTGCCTCATATAGAGTGTGTCTGTGTGAGTGAGTGTGTGTCCAGTGATAGATTGGCGCCCTGTCCTGGGTGTATCTGCCCAGCGCCCGAGACGTTCTCCCCTGGATGGGCATGGGGAACCCTTCCCCTGAACAACTATGTTGAACGATCTTTGTTTTCAGATCATTTGAGGGTTGTTTTGAGGAGCCCATGATGACACTCTTCAGAAGAGATTCAAATAGGAGAACAACTTGCAATTAGCCACCTTAGATACCTTTACTCATGATCAGATACACCTGGCTATGGAGTTCAAAGCTCAATGAGGTCACCAAACCAATTTTGTGCTTCGGTAAGTCAGTAAAAAGTAGTTAGGATTGAAAATCAATTCAAATAAAATGATAAGGGTACTGTTAGGTTTTTATTATACTTTTAAGTAATTTAGTAAAAGTAATAATGTAAAGTAAAACTCATGGAGTTGAATAGTTCAGGAAACAGAGAAAATGACTTTGATGAATGAGCATGGGAAAGAGTATGAATGTCCGGTTGCAGGGTCAGCAGAGAGATTTAAATAATGGGACAGTCAACAAGAACCTGTCATAAATTCATACCCCTGAGGGGGGCAGAAAGCAGCACCAGATGGGTTAGAAGATAGAGATGTTCTGGTCAATGTACATATGAGAAAAAAAGACTGTTGTCTGGAGGGGGCGCACACACAGAAGAAGCAGGTCACGCCCTCCTGAAGGACTTAAATGGACGAACTAGAGGACTTCGGGCAGAGCTCTCGGGGGATAGCAACGAGTTGCTATCGTCCATATTTTCATTGTTTGATATTTTTCACTGTCTATTCAGTAAAACGCATTAAATTAGTTTGGAACGAAGCCGGCAACTTCTGAACGTTTTTTATGAAACGTAACAGCACCCCTATTAATCTTAATCATTTTTAGTTCTAAATATTTGGGTGTTTGCAACAGCCATTTTAGTTTGATATATCTAATAACTGATGGACACAGTAATATTTCAGGATTGAAATGAGGTTTATTGTACTAACAGAAAATGTGCAATATACATTAAACCAGAATTTGACGGGTGCAAAAGTATGGGTCCTGTTAAGTTTCATAAAAAACGGTCAGAAGTCGGTGGTTTCGTTCCAAACTAAGTTAATGCGTTTTACTGAATAGACAGTGTGAAATATCATTCATTCATTATCTTCCGCTTTATCCTATAATAGGGTAGTGGGGGGGGGGCAGATACACCCAATCGTTTCGGGTGCTGGGCAGATACACCCAGGAGAGAACGCCAATCTATCACTGGGTGTAAAATGACAGGGAGCCAATCCATCGCTGGGCACACACTCACTCACACAAACACATTCTATATGGGGCAATTTGGAGAACTCAATTGACTTGTTCCATGTTTTTGGACTGTGGGAGGAAACCGGAGAACCCGGAGGAAACCCACGTGGACACGGGGAGAACATGGAAACTCCACTCAGATGGGGATTCCAACCGGGAATCCCTAGTACCTTATTTTTTAAATACACAATTTGCACATGTTAGGTTTACGCGTGTGTCTGTGTGTGTGAGGATGACAGGTGTGCCTGTGCGTGTGTGTGTGTGTGTGTGTGTGTGGACGAGCTTGTTACTTCTGTAATGTCAGTTTAATGTGCTCCATGAGCTACTGTAACCAAGGACAAATTCCTTGTATGTATCAGCGTACTTGGCCAATAAAGCCTGATTCTGATTCTGATTATTTAAGGAAGAAACCTTGTGAGGACCGAGACTCAGTGAAGGGGACGCATCCTCCTTGAGCGGCCAGCCCATTTTTTTCTCTGGTTTGCACAATAACTATGTGCTCGTGCACTCAAATTACAAATGTCAGTGGCAGAAGTGACCGAGGTCTATTTTAAAGCATGTGCAACCGAGGAAGAAGCACAACTAATATAATAATCCGAGTAAAGTTTCAACCCATAATACTGCATAATGCAGTGTGTCTTAATTCTGTACTTTTATTAGTCCAGAGTTATTATAAAGAAATAAGGGATTTGTACGGTGTGCAGTACTGGATTAGTTGCACTCAGTAATGACTCTTGTTTTCCATCCATACATCCATTGTCTTCTGCTTTATCCCCCATTAGGGTCGCGGGGGGGGTTCCCCATGCCCATCCAGTGGAGAACGTTTCGGGCGCTGGGCAGATACACCCAGGACAGGGCGCCAATTTATAGCTGGGCACAGACACACTCTATATGGGGCAATTTGGAGAATTCAATCGACTTGATCCATGTTTTTGGATTGTGGGAGGAAACCGGAGAACCCGGAGGAAACCCACGGGGACACGGGGAGAACATGCAAACTGCACCCAGATGGGGATTCGAAGCGGGAATCCCTAGCACTGAGAGGCGGACGTGCTAACCACTAAGCCACCGTGCCACCCAAAGCCTTGCAAGTATGATGGTTGGGTTCAGAATACAGGGTTTATTATCCATTTTTGTCCAGCACCCCTTGAGCAATGAGGGTTAAGGGCCTTGCTCAGGGGCCCACATTGACAGCTTTGGTGGACTTCAAACTTAACCCTAACCACCGAAATATTATTGTGAGCATCCATCTATTATCTTCCGCTTTATCCTCTATCAGGGTTCCCCATGTCCATCCAGGGCACTGGGCAGATAGACCCAGGACAGGGCGCCAATCCATCGCTGGGCATACACTCACTATATGGGGCAATTTGGAGAATTCAATCGACTTGATCCATGTTTTTAGACTGTGGAAGTAAACCGGAGAACCCGGAGGAAACCCACACGGACACGGGGAGAACATGGAAACTCTGAAGCGAGAATCCCTAGCGCTGAGAAGCAGACGTGCTGACCACTAAGCCACCGTGCCGCCCTACTCGTGCTATCTTTACGCTTCAGTACACTCAGTATCAGAACCTAGATTCTGGCTGTGCAGGCTGAGGTTAATCATTCTCCTGCTCTGACACACTTTATTGAACTTCTCAATTCTTCAGTGATCCTGTTGATCAGGATGAGCAGTAAACAGGTTGGCTTTCATTCATGAATATCATTACGTTACATTAGGTCATTTTATCCAAAGCAATTCACAAGAATCCTAACTCAATGGTTGATGTCAGAACACAAGGTCAATGATGATACAGCATCCCTGGAGCAATGAGGGGCAAGGATGCTGCTCAAGGACCCACATTTGTCACTGTCATTAGAACTATAATAAATAACAACTTTAATATTGATGTCCTAACACCCTCACCCTAAACACATGCATGCAGTTTTGTTCTTGCTTATTTATCAGGCCAAAGGTTGGACCAGTGATAATGGCCATCAATATTGTGATTCCTTGAATCAGCAAAGCAGCTTGTTTTTCAGCTTGTTTGATGAGGGCATTTAAAGCTTTAACTGTTTTTATACTATTAAGTTCCGTTCATCCATTATCTTCCGCTTTATTCCTCTATTAGGGTCGTGGGGGGGGTGGTTCCCCATGCCCATCTATAGGAGAACATCTCCGGCACCGGGCAGATACACCCAGGACAGGGTGTCAATCTATCGCTGGACGCACGCACACTCACACAAACACACTATATGGGGCAATTTGGGGAGCTCAATTGACTTCATGCATGCTTTTGGACTGTGGGAGGAAACCGGAGAACCCGGAGGAAACCCACATGGACACGGGGAGAACATGGAAACTCCACCCAGATGGGGAATCGAACCGGGAATCTCTAGTGCTGAGAGGCGAATATGCTAAACCACTAAGCCACCGTGCCTGTGTTAAATTAAATACAAGGAAACATAATGCATTCTAATTCATATATTTGTTTTTTTGCATCATTTCCAGACTGAAAGTGCTGTGCCGGTTCAGTTCAGACCCTTGGGAACCAGAAACCAAGAACCTTTTCTTCTGGGACGTCAGGAACCTGCTCTTCTTTCGGGGGGATTGAGAGTTCACATCTTCCCGTCGTCAGCTGACCGTGGGAGAACCCGGAAAGTCGTGCTTCTGTACACGAGCGCGTGACGCTCTTTCTTTCGGACTGCGATGCACCGCTTAAGGACTTGTGCGGCGCGGCTTCGGCCTATCACGGCCTCACAGACTGCGCGCAATGCGTCGCAACAGAGGCCCGCCGCCGTGCTCAGGACGTTTCAGCCGCTCCGGCGTTACACGACGCCGGTGGCGGCCGAGCCTTTTCTAAACGGGACAAGCTCAAACTATGTTGAGGAGATGTACTATGCCTGGCTAGAAAACCCCAAGAGTGTGCACAAGGTAAGAGTAAGGGGGTGCTAAAAATTGCCAGTGGGTGGATTCTGAAGATTTGGATAAACATTTGTTATGTTTTTTGTCGTTTCTTAGTAACTAAGAGAGTTATATATAAAACGTCCATTATTCTTTTATTGAGTGTTGGGATGTTGATGTATGTGGAATTAGAATGAGGCCTAGAGCTCCTGTATTATTATTTGTGCTATACGTTTACTCCCGGCGGCACGGTGGCTGAGTGGTTAGCATGTTCTCCTCTCAGCGCTAGGGATTTCCAGTTCGAATCCCAATCTGGGTGGAGTTTCCATGTTCGCGTGGATTTCCTCTGGGTTCTCCGGTTTTCTCCCACAGTCCAAAAACATGGATCAAGTCAATTGAGTTCTCCAAATTGCCCCATATTGAGTGTGTGTGTGTGTGTGTGTGTGTGTGTGTGTGAGAAAGTGTGTGCCCAGCGATGGATTGGCGCCCTGTTCTGGGTGTTTCTGCCCAGCGCCCGAACGTTCTCCCCTGGATGGTCATGGGGAACCCCCCCGCGACCCTAATATAGGATAAAGCGGAAGATAATGAATGAATGAACGTTCACTCGCTGGCCAAAACACATCACCACCTGGATTAAACTAAGCAAATGGGTAAAGAGTAACACATTATTGAACCGATGCAGTGAGCAGCTTCATTCAGTAACCAAACCTGTGGTTGTGGAAAAGCTGGTTATCTGTTTCAGAAAGTCATGTTGTGAAAGAGTGGTTCAGGGAGCATCACACAACATCACACATGGATCGGCCACCACGGAATCCAGACCTGAACCCCTTTGAGAATCTTTCGATGTGCTGGAGGAGAGTTTGCGCAGTGGTGTGGGATTGGGGGCATGACGATGGTGCTTGATGAAATGGAGCCACTAATAGAATCAGCCTAACTAATAGTGTGTGAGTGTGTGCCCAGAGATAGATTGGCATCCTGTCCTGGGTGTATCTGCCCAGCACCCGAAACATTCTCCCCTGGATGGGCATGGGGAACCTCATGGATGGGCATGACGATGGTGCTTGATGAAATGGTGGGTTGTAAATGTCAAAGATGGGATCTGACCTGTGAGAGATGCGCAACGTGCTTGAGGTTGCAAGGATGAGTCGAAGTTTATAGAAAACCAGATAGCACATAATAACTCTTATGATTTTTGCCGATCAGCATGCCGGCCTCTCAGCACTGGAGATCCAAGTTCTGGGTTCTCCGGTTTCCTCCCACAGTCCAAAAACATGGATTCAAGGTGAATAGGCTACTCTTAATTACCCATTTCTAAATGGGGCAGTTGTGGTTAAGGAATCAGCCTAACTAATAGTGTGAGTCTGTGTGAGTGTGTGCTCAGTGATAGATTGGCGTCCTGTCCTGGGTGTATCTGCCCAGCACCCGAAACATTCACCCCTGGATGGGCATGGGGAACCCCCTGGATGGGCTTGATGAAATGGTGCCACAGCGAGTAGATGCCATAATAAAAGCCAATTGCTTGTAAATCATAAAGACGTTTACATAATTTACAGAAAAAGTCACCACAAAGCTGGGCCAAGTGGCTAGTGCCTTATAAAGATTCCATCATCACTTTAAATCATCACCATTTTATGCGTTCAAGCAATTAACCTCATCATTAAGACATGAGCCGTTGTTCTTGTATCTTAAAATGAGACTCGTATCAGAAGAAAATGATGGCAAGCTTTTCCATCCATCCATTATCTTCCACTTTATCCTCTATTAGGGTCGCAGGGGGGTTCCCCATGCCCATCCAGAGGAGAATGCCTTGGGCGCTGGGTAGATACACCCAAGACAGGACACCAATCTATCACTGGGCACACACTCACTCACATACACACTCTATATGGGGCAATTTGGAGAACTCAAAAAAAAGGTTTTCTTCTGCGCAACGTGCTTGAGGTTGCAACGATGAGTCGAAGTTTATAGAAAACCAGATAGCACATAACTTTTATGATTCTTGCTGATCAGCACGCTGGCCTCTCAGCACTGGAGATCCAAGTTCTGGGTTCTCTGGTTTCCTCCCACAGTCCAAAAACATGGATTCAAGGTGAATAGGCGCGACCCTAATAGTGGATAAAGCGGAAGATAATGGATGGATTTACAACAATTTAGGAGTATCAGCATTAACCATTAGAACTATAAGTGTATGAAGATCAATAGCCAATATGTTTAGAATCTGCAAAGTGATCTTGGGGAGGGATAGGCCTTTATATAGAGTGTGTATCTGCCCAGCGCCCGAAACGTTCTCCCCTGGATGGGCATAGGAAACCCCCCGTGACCCTAATGGAGGATAACGCGGAAGATAATGAATGAATCTATTAGGTTTGTATTTAAACCTAGAACCAGTTATTAGACAGGCACCAAAAACTGACAGCGACGGCAGACTTTAAGGAGGTAAACTAAGCGACGGTCTCAGTTTTAAAGAGCTCAGGGAACTGGTTTATTAGTGTGGGCTGAGCAGCAGAACAGGTCTTTATTCTAGTTTCCTTGTTTGTTTCTCAAAGCTGTAGGCAAACGTTGTTAAACTCGGTATTTAAACAGCTTCGCTCGACAAACCACCAAACATAACTTCCCTTGAACATAGTTGAAACGTTGAGTGGTACAAGGCTCCACCCCAACCAGCTAGTCACACTTGACCTGGAGCACTGGTACATGCCTCTTAATACATCCATCCATTCATCCATTACCTTTTGCTTTATCCTCTATTAGGGTTGGGTGGGGGGGGTTCCCCATGCCCATCCATGGGAGACAGATACACTGAGGACAGGGTGCAAATCTATCGCTGGGCACACACACGCTCTATATGGGGCAATTTGGAGAACTCACTTGACTTGATCCATGTTTTTGGACTGTGGGAGGAAACCGGAGAACCCAGAGGAAACTCATGCGGACACGGGGAGATAATTATATTCTCTTTTGGGAACATCATTCTGATAGATTTTAATTGATGTATGCATCAATTAAAATCTGTCAGAATGATGTTCCCAAAAGAGAATATAATTATTAAAAGTATTAAAAGCTGCAAAGTAAAAAACAGCTTTCGGGTCATCTGTAGGTGTCCCAATACTTTTTTCCATATAAAAATAATTTAAGGAGGCTGGCTTAGTGGTTAGCACGTTTGCCTCTCAGCGCTAGGGATTCCCAGTTCGAATCCCCATCTGGGTGGAGTTTCCATGTTCTCCCCATGCCTGTGTGGGTTTCCTCCGGGTTCTCCAGTTTCCTCCCACAGTCCAAAAACATGGATCAAGTCAATTGAATTCTCCAAATTGCCCCATATAGAGTGTGTGTGTGATTGAGTGTGTACCCAGCGATGGATTGGCGCCCTGTCCTGGTTGTATCTGCCCAGCGCCCGAAACGTTTTCCACTGGATGGGCATGGGGAACCCCCCCGATCCTAATAGAGGATAAAGCGGAAGATAATGAATGAATGAATGAATGAATAATTTAAGGAGGCCAATCGATGTTCACAAATAATTTTCCCTGATCACGTAGTAGGGTTTAGGAGCAATTCTGCAAATGAAACCTGTCAGAGCTGACGAAAGAGCAGCAGTAACAATCACGTTAAGTAGAAAAGCCTCTTAAAATACCTCAAACTGGAGGCCATTCTGAGATCAGAGACAGGAAGTCCTCAGTATTAGTATTACGTGTCTCAAAGTGTTTAAGTGTAAAAGATACCCTCATTTCAGAACTTGCCAAAGTAGCAATGACGCAGCGTTTTAATCGTGTTCTGGAACATACCATCCATCCAGAGGAGAACGTCTTGGGCGCTGGGCAGATACACCCAGGACAGGATGCCCATCGATAAGCACACAATCAATCACACAGACACACTCTCTATGGGGCAATTTGGAGAACCCAATTGACTTGATCCATGTTTTTGGACTGTGGGAGGAAACCGGAGAACCCGGAGGAAACCCATGTGGACACGGGGAGAACGTGAAAACTCAACCCAGATGGGGATTTAAACCGGGAATCCCTAGCGCTGGGAGGAGAACGTGCTAACCACTAAGCCAACGTGCCGCCCCAGTTCAATAGATGAATTGTTTATATAGATCACATGAATAGCCGGCTGGTGCTTTCGCGCATGTGTCTTTCTGATCTGTGTCTTTCTGATCCGAACAAACGATCCGATCAATTAAGGCTCCACCTTACAATTTCCACGAGCGCTGCAAACATCTTAGTTCCAGATAGAACCGCACACCTTCAGTGGTCTAGTGGAGTCAATGGGTGTGGTAGCTCAGTGGTGGGTGGGGTAGCTCAGTGGTTAGGACGTTGGGTTATCAATCTGAAGGTTGGGGGTTCAAATCCCAGGTCCACTGAAGTTACCAATGTGGGTCCTTGAGCAAGACCCTTAATCCTCATTGCTCCAGGGATGTTGTGATGAACCCTGTGCTCACCTTGTAAGTCGCTTTGGATAAAAGCATCCAATAAATGACCAAATGTAAATGTGAAATCAGTGTGTGTGCAGAATTGATCTGAGCGTGTATCATTTTATTGCCTGACTGGATAAACAGTCCATTGGAGCACTTAAGAGTAAATGACTGCAGCCTTGGTTAGCAAATAGGCTGGATGATGATTGGCCCGGAGGGAGGCTGGTTTACCTCAGAGAGCTATTTTGCTTAGGGGACTAGCACTTAACCTTAGATAAAGTGATAAGTCATCTATTTTGCAGTGCTTACACACAGAGGAGTTGTTCCTTCACATTTAACCCATCCCTGCAGTGAAGCACACACATGAACACACACTGATTATGTGGGCATGTGTACCCAGAGCGGTGGGCAGCACTGTACATGGCACCAGGGGAGCTTTGAGGTTGAGGGACTTAAGCCATAGTACTTAGAGGGACCAGGAATCCAACCGGGGACCGGGTAGCAAGGCTGGTTTAATAAAATGATTAGAACGTTCGCCTCTCAGCACTAGGGATTCCCGGTTCGAATCCCAATCTGGATGGAGTTTCCATGTTCTCCCTGTGTCCGCGTGGGTGTCATCCGGGTTCTCCAGTCCAAAAACATGGATTAAGTCAATTGAGTTTTCCAAATTGCTCCATATAGAGTGTGTCTGTGTGAGTGAGTTTGTGTCCAGCGATAGATTGGCGTCCTGTTCTGGAAGTATCTGCCCAGCACCCGAAACGTTCTACCCTGGATGGGCATGGGAAACACCCGTGTCCACGTGGGTTTCCTCCGGGTTCTCCAGTTTCCTCCCACAGTCCAAAAACATGGATCAAGTCAATTGAGTTCTCCAAATTGCCCCATATAGAGTGTGTTTGTGTTGAGTGAGTGTGTGTCCAGCGATAGATTGCCCCCCCTGTCCTGGGTGTATCTGCCCAGCGCACAAGATGTTTTCCGCTGGATGGGCATGGGGAACCACACCGCGACCCTATTATAGGATAAAGCGGAAGATAATGGATGGATAGATTAATTCTTGCCATAATTAATGCAATAATATGGGAACTGTGTGTGAGAAACCTGGCGGTCCTCATTAAAACTCTAAAAATCTATAGATTGGAATCATTTTAACACTGGTCTATAGAGTATGAGTATCACACCACTGAATGGATCCACACACAGACACACCTTCCCTGTGCTCGTATGTGAGTGTTCAGACCAGCTGCACCTCTCCAGCACCAAATTATTGTTTATATTTCCATTCAGCTTACTTCAGGTCTGAGAAACCCGTCATATTTCCAGGTGTTCTTATTGGGCTTGGTTGGATTTGGCTCTGCACATATGCAGAGGTACAGTGTGACTAACCCATCAGCATGCTGTATTTAAAATCTCGACTTTTCACAAACTGCACATGAGAGCAGGAACTTCCTTGCAGTCCCCTGTGGGTGGGTTGGTTGTTTGCTGTGTGGTACGGTGAGGGACGTGGCTATGATTCTTTCTTTATGATTCATCCTTAGCTGGGGCAGTTTTGTACAAAATGGTGCCTCTAAAACAGTGATTCTCAATTATTTTCTGTTAAGCCCCCCTAGGAAGAAGAAAACATTTTCTAAGTTCACCTCTTTTATAACAATGTCTCTTTATTAACAATAAAGAAAACAAAAAAGGAAGAAATATAAATCAACTTAGAACAAAATCATTTGATTAACTTTGTTGTTTAGTTTGTAACAGAAACGAATGAAATCCTTATTTAAACCAGAAACATTTTGAACTGAGTGGCATTTGATACTGAAAAATAAAATGAAATAAAATCAATAAATAATAATAAATTCTAATTCATCAGCAACATTCATTCAGAAGCAGAATTTATTAAAACTTTAACCTACAAAACTAAAATGAATACAACAATTTGTGCTGATTTTTTTATTTTTATTTTTATTTTTTTTTGAGGAAGTCAGAACTGATGTCCCCAACGCGCCTGTTTTGCAGCGCACAGCTTTTCTGAAGCACCTTCCATAAAGCGGGCTCTATGCGTCACATTTATGATTAAACACTCATGCCGTTATTAGTGTGATTGGGGTGTAAGGTCTAAGTGACGCCTTCATCTATTTGTCTTCATGTTGTCCGCTGCCAACATTTTAAGACACAGAAGACACGCCGTTCTTTCTTCGTCTCCACCTCAGTTACAGTGAAGTTACAGTGAAGCCAAGCGCTACATGCACTTCATCATTTAGTTTTCGGTTGACTTTTGTTGCTCTCGTTATCTTCGTCTCTCTCCGCCTTTCTCTCCTCCATCTCTGTTAAATATTTTTCCATGTTGTCTCTTGAGGGTTTGTTCAGTACACTTAATATCACTTGCTCTGTGATTTCTTGTTATGCACCCCTCCCAGGCACCGCACTGCGCCCACCCCAGCTATTTGAGAAGCACTGGTCTAAAGCGAAGTATTAATCTACAGGCATTGGTATTAGAAGGCCTTTCTAAATTTTCTTTGCTCTTAAACATCCCATAGTGGCTGTTTCAGTTTCTCCTGAGTTTTGGGTGTGAGGTAAATCTTTACTAAAGGCATGGAGATTAAGTCGTCTCTCTCTAACCCTCCTTACTTTTATTACAGTTCTGAATTTTATTCCTTAGTATGGTGGACAAAGGTCCTATCCCAGCAGTGTCACTGAGGGGTTTCTAATGTTCAGAACCCCAATAGTACCACCACAGAGTAGGTATTATTTGGTCAGTGCATTATTCCTATCCCAGCAGTGTCATTGAGCTGTTTCTAATGGTCAGAACCCCAATAGAACCACCACAGAGCAGGTATTATTTGGTCAGTGCATTATTCCTATCCCAGCAGTGTCATTGAAGTGGAGAACAAAAACTACTGCTGCACTAAAACCCCCCTCACCACATCAGTGTCACTGCAGAACTGACAATAAACAATCCACCACCCAAATGATACCTGTTCTATGATGCTCCTGACTAATAGAGAACAGAGAACCAACAGGGGACTAACAACAACAAAGAACACAGATGGACTAGAGTCTGTTATTATAGAACTACAAAGTCCATCTATGTGGTTGGTGGAGGAAATGGACAATAAAGCAAAAAATAGAGGGGTGTCAAATTTTTATGGTACTCTGAGCCTGTGTATGTATTTATATATATTTTTCTCTTTAATAAAACATGCCACATCTTGCATAAATATTTGTTAAAATCTGTGTTTTACCCTTTAGGATTAAAAGCAGATACTGTAAATAGAAGAGCCTGATTCATGCAGCAGTACTGAATTTCCTAAATAAATAATTAGTTTATTGAAATAAAAGATAAAGAGCTCAATCGTAGGATTACTTTGTTGTGCACGAGCTGAAGACGTTTTTGTTTTGCATCATGCACACTCGCTCTCACTCAGATGTTCACGGTTTTCTTTCTCTCTCCCACTGTTTTCAGTCTTGGGACATTTTCTTCAGGAATGCTAACGCCGGTGCCCCACCAGGCACTGCCTACCAGAGTCCTCCTCCTCTGGGCGTGAGCCTGGCCGAGCTGACTCACCCTCTGGTTGGTGCGCAACCCAATGTGGAAAAGCTGGTAGAGGACCATCTGGCTGTGCAGTCACTCATTAGAGCCTATCAGGTATGTTGGGTACTAAACGATAACCATGTGTCCGATGCAGCAGACCGTAGTTGTGAGTCCTGAATGTTTATCCTTATGTAATCAGTGCAGGTTGTATTCACCTTAATGAAGGTTGTGACATACTGACTGTTGAAAAAGATCTGCAGTAGAGCTGCAACTAACGATTATTTTGATAATCGATTAATCGGTCAATTATTTTTTTTTCGATTAATCGATGAATCAGATTTGTTTTTTTATTTATTTCCCCATGTCTTTACATTTAATTATTTAGCAGGAGCTTTTATCCAAAGAACTTACAAATGCTTACAAATAAGAACATCACAAGTCAGTAGTTATAAAAAAAAAAGCGTTAAACAGGTCAATAAAAGTCTGAGTAGCCCAAAGACATTTATCCATCCATTATCTTCCGCTTTATCCTCCATTAGGGTCGCGGTGGGGTTCCCCATGCCCATCCAGGGGGAGAACATCTCAGGCGCTGGGCGGATACACCCAGGACAGGGTGCCAATCTATCGCTGGGCACACACTGACTCACACAGACAGACACACTCTATAGGGGGCAATTTGGAGAATTCAATTGACTTGATCCATGTTTTTGGACTGTGGGAAGAAACCAGAGAACCCGGGGGAAACCCACGCGGACAAAGGGAGAACATGGAAACTCCACCCAGATGGGGATTCGAACCAGGAATCCCCAGCGCTGAGAGGTGAACGTGCTATCCACCAAGCCACTGTTCCGCCGTAGCCCAAAGACAATTCAATACAAATCTCACACACACACAATATGTAGCGTAGTGTGAAAAAATTCTAAATTACACAAATTTGAGTCGCTCTAATATGTTACCTAATTTCCCTCTAAATGCAACTCATCCCTGTCACTCCCATAGAGGGCAGTGTCTTCACTCGTATTTTGTCAAAAAATTAAAACGTTAAGCTTGATCATTAATTACCACCATTGTGTACAAACTGTATGTATTTAGAAAGCACATTTAAACACTGCTTTAGATAATTAAACGAAAATATAAAGTAACACACAAACCAACGAATCGATAACGAAATTCATTATCGACACTTTTAATAATCGATTTTTATCGATTTTATCAATTCATTGTTGCAGCCCTAATCTGCAGTTCGTTATACTAGCATCTTAATGCACTGCTGCAGAGGTCCACTAATTGGCTGTTTAGTGATTCCGCCCATCAACATTTAAAGTTTCCTGTCCTTACTGAGAAACAGTTTGTGTTGGTGTGAAAATTGTAAGCAGACATCTTTGTATATTGACTATGGCTGCATTCTAAATTGCCTTCCATCTACTACATAATAAATAAAGCTGTAGGCGAGAATGACTATTATGTCCGATTATGCAGTCGGCATCAAGTAGTCCATTTGGTTAAATGAAGATTTTACTGCTCACTAGATCAACAGTAGTACCTACTGTCAAGTTCAAGTAATTTATTTATATAGCACTTTTTACAACAGCACATTGTTACAAAGCAGCTTTACAGAATGAAAAGCCTTTAAACCCCCAAAGAGCAAGATGAAGAGACAGTGGCAAGAAAAAACTCCCTTTTATGTTGTTATTCAAGAAAGAAACGAATTTTGAGTTATATTAAACATAGAGGGCGGCACGGTGCCTTAGTGGTTAGCACGTTCGCCTGTCAGCACTAGGGATTCCCCGTTCGAATCCCCATCAGGGTGGAGTTTCCATGTTCCATGTTCTCCCCGTGTCCGCGTGGGTTTCCTCCGGGTTCTCCGGTTTCCTCCCACAGTCCAAAAACGTGGATCAAGTCAATTGAGTTCTCCAAATTGCCCCCCATAGAGTGTGTGTGTGTGTCCAGTGATGGATTGGCTCCCTGTCCTGGGTGTATCTGCCCAGCGCCCGAAATGTTCTCCCCTGGATGGGCATAAGGAACCCCCCCCCCCCCCCGACCCTAATAGGGGATTAAGCAGGAGATAATGGACGGATGGATTTAAATCAAGGGCAGCACAATGCCTTAGTGGTTTAGCTTGTTCTCCTCTCAGCACCAGGGATTCCCGGTTCGAATCCCAATCTGGGTGGAGTTTCCATGTTCTCCCAGTGTCCGCGTGGGTTTCCTCCGGGTTCTCCAGTTTCCTCCCACAGTCCAAAAACATGGATCAAGGTCAACTGAATTGTCCAAATTGACCCATATAGAGTGTGAGTGAATGTGTGGCCAGTGATAGATTGGCCTGGATGGACATGGGGGAACCCCCCCCCCCCTTAATATAGGATAAAGCAGAAGATAATGGATCAAAAGATACTGGCCCACCTGCTTAACAAACCTGCTTGAGTTAAAGTCTTTAGATTATGATTTCTGAGTGACGCTCCAGTTCTAACTCACCCCACATTCTTTAAGACATTGTCTAAATGTTTTTCCAATGCAGTGCATTAAGAGTCTTGTTTTTCTAATTAATATGTCTGTGAGACTTGTGCTCTTGTATATTTTGACATAGAATGACACTAAAAAAAGGTAAGTTCCCTTAACTTGTTTAGTGACACTGCCAGTCTAAGATATAAACATCTTTCATGTCCAGAAAAATATGTGGAGATTCTAAAGGAATTGATGACATATGACCTGTATCTTTAGGACCCGTCAGTAGCCCTGTTCTACCTTCCACACCGTGCAGGTGCCTTCCATCATCTGTCTTTCACTAAATTAGGTCTACATCACCTGATGACCCAGCAGTTAGGCAAGGAGGCCTATCCCTCTTCAAGATCGCTTCGTAGATTATAAACGTCTTGGATGTAGTTCTTCATACACTTATAGTTCTAATGGTTAAAGCTGATACTCCTTTATTGTTGTAAACCCATCCATCCATTATATTAGGGTCGTGGGGGTTCCCCATGCCTATCCAGGGCAGAACGTTTTGGGCGCTGGGCAGATACACCCAGGACAGGGCACCAATCTATCGCTGGACACACTCACTCACACAGACACACTCTATATGGGGCAATTTGGAGAACTCAGTTGACTTGATCCATGTTTTTGGACTGTGGAAGGAACCCGGAGAACCCTGAGAAAACTCCACCCAGATGGGGACTCGAACTGGGAAGCCCTAGTGCTGAGAGGCGAACGTGCTAACCACTAAGCCACTGTGCCGCCCTTGATTTAAATCGATGGGGCTAAATGCCAGTCGAAGTGTACAGCATGTTTCATAGATATACGCAGCATTCATTATCATGTTATAAATTGTTTCACTTAATAAAATTTGGATGATCTTTTGACTGGCAGTGTAAAAAAAAAAAAAAAAGATGGTTTTGATGGTTGTCCCTGAATTTGCATGGTAAGTGTGATGCGTTGTGACTGCTGTTGCCTTGTTTCCAGGTCATGGGGCATCATAATGCCAACCTGGACCCACTGAACATCAGTTGTGTAAATTTTGACGAGGCCCCAGTAGCTACTGGGTACCAACATGTTGGTGAGAAATGTTTCCTGTCCCCCACAGCTCTGCAGAACACCATTAATGAGCCTGTTTTGTGTTATTGTCGCTTTCCCCCACCCCCTTTCCTCTATCTTTTTCTCCTTTCTTTTTCTCCTCACCTGTCGACCACATCCCCATTGTACACCGCATCCTCATTTGCACCATCTCCATCACCTACCTTTCACCTTCATCTCGCCCCTCATTTATGGGGGGTGGTGCTTTTTCCTTCCTGAACCCCGCTATTCCGGGGGACACCCTCATCTCTCATAGATCCGGGGTCATCATGTCGCTCAGCTGGACCCACTGGGGATTATGGATGCTGACCTGGACTCATGCGTCCCCACAGACATTATTACCTCTTCGGATAAACTCGGTGAGGAGTTATGAAGGCGTAAGCGATAAGCATGGCTGGGAAACTCCACTCCAGGAGGGCTGTTAATTCTTGTGCTCATGTTTTGTAAGGTCTCATTATTAGTGTTTTTGGCTGCCAGCCTTCCTGGACTGAAGCATCACAAGTCGGCTGATTTTAGACTAGCTTTGAAGGTCATGAAGGTTTTGTTCAAACCATCCATCGTACATTGCTCATTAAGAACTGGCTAAGCTCTGGCTCTCTAGTTTGGAGTTACCCTCCTAGTTATGTCAGAACCATGACCATGTTTTTGAATGTAGCAGATGTTTTAATCATACATTGCTTATTAGACAATAGAACTAACAGTGCTTCAAGTGCTTTATATGCATTTACTGTATCACAGCTGCAAAAAAAACCTGCCATCTTTGATTGCTGCTTCTTAAATGTGAATGATTACTTTTTACAGCATCGTTACTTACTTTCTAAAGATGGACTTTGTAGTTCTCCAATTCCAGACTGTAGTTCTACAGTACATACTGTGTACGTCCCCTTTACTTTGTTCTCTAATGGTCAGAACCCCAATAGTACCACCATAGAGCAGGTATTATTTGATTGGTGCATTATTCCTGTCCCAGCAGTGTCACTGAGGTGGAGAAATGAAACTATAGCAGCACAACTAAACTAACTTTCGTGTCCTTTTTGTGTATTAATGCGAAAGTTTAAATAGTCACACACAGATGTTGACAGATGTAGCCTGGTATGTGTGCGTTCTAGTTCC
The DNA here is from genome assembly GCA_019802435.1 of Corydoras maculifer. Taxonomy (NCBI): domain Eukaryota; kingdom Metazoa; phylum Chordata; class Actinopteri; order Siluriformes; family Callichthyidae; genus Corydoras; species Corydoras maculifer. The sequence goes on along the minus strand of JAFMOD010000849.1, from coordinate 183,042 downwards.
ACAGTGAGGTTCAGGTCAGATTTGGTGCCAGGTAGTCAGGATTTTCCACACCAGCCTCCCTCACACCATTGTGACAGTTATGCTGGAATGAAAATGGACTTCCACTATGGAATGTACACATTTATTCAAAATGCATGACTAGGTGCTTATTAATTATCTGTTTCTGAGGGAAGACCCGAATTCAGTGCTAAAAAATAGCCTGTCCAGATAGTGTATGTTGATTCACCTCTTAGTGGTATTTGCAACAGGAGTTCAAGTTCAAGTAATATATTTATATAGCGCTTTTTACAACAGTACATTGTCACAAAGCAGCTTTACAAAATGAAAATCATTTAAACCCCCAAAGAGCAAGCCGAAGAGACAGTGGAAAGACAAAACTCCCTGTTATGTTGTTATTTTAAGAAAGAACCCTTGGGAGGACCAAGACTCAGTGGGGGACTCATCCTCCTTGAGTGGGGGAGGGGGTTGAAAAACTCTAACTGGAAAACTATATGTAAGTCCATTAAGGGGATCCTGCAGGACCGCCAGTCCAATTAATATGCAGGTTCCATCCAGTATGCGTCATAGACGCAGTGCTTCAGCAGAGCCATGGATGAAGATCAAGTTCAAGTAATTTATTTATATAGCGCTTTTTACAACAGTACATTGTCACAAAGCAGCTTTACAGAATGAAAACCCTTTAAACCCCCAAAGAGCAAGCCGAAGAGACAGTGGCAAGACAAAACTCCCTGTTATGTTGTTATTTTAAGGAAGAAACCCTGTGAAGACCAACACTCCGTGGGGGACTCATCCTCCTTGAGCGGGCGGGGGGGAGACAAATGGGAAAAACTCTAACTGGAAAACTATATGTAAGTCCAATTAATATGCAGGCTCCATCCAGTATGCGTCATAGACGCAGTGCTTCAGCAGAGCCATGGATGAAGATCTAGTTCAAGTTCAAGTAATTTATTTATGTAGCGCTTTTTACAACAGTACGTCGTCACAAAGCAGCTTTACAGAATGAAAGCCTTTAAACCCCCAAAGAGCAAGATGAAGAGACAGCGGCAAGACAAAACTCCCTGTTATGTTGTTATTTTAAGGAAGAAACCTTGTGAAGACCAACACTCCGTGGGGGACAAATTCTCCTTGGGCTACATCAACAGTGTAGGACACTAATAAACAGATAGTGTCGAGATCGGGTGACTATATTTAACAAATGGAAAAACTCCAACAACTGGAAAACTATATGTGAGTCCATTAAGGGCGTCCTGCAGGACCGCCAGTCCAATTCATACCGGCCACACCTCAAAAGAAACAGACAAGGAAAGCAGTTAGAGCTAATAATTAAGCACAGCATTTAAGTAATGAGTGATTGACAGGATGAGACACGGATATGCAGACCAACCTCACAGGACACCCCTGGTGTGTCGGAGCTATTGTTCATATCCAGTCCCCTTACTGCCCACCTATAAGGTTCTGCCCTCACCTGCCCTAATTTACCCAATGTATTGTTCTCTGGTATTTGTGAAACATTTCTGGATACACATTCCCAATGCCGGCTCCCACCCATCAGATGTGCCCAGTGAGGCAGGTTGCCATGCTTGGACAGAGGGTTCCCTCTATAATGTGAGGCATTTAGACTGCTACATCACTTAAAATTAATTCAGCGATAAACCCTCAAGTTAATCTGTTAGCCCTCCTGTGAGTAGGTATAATTTCTGAATACAAACAGTGTTTAATTTAAAAAAAATAAAATAAATTTTATTAAAATTTAACATGCCAATGTTTTGTTTTTTTAACATTTTTAATTGCTATCTGCTGCTGGCTGTATTTATAAGGCTATATTTAGTAATTATAAGGCTGCTGTTTGGTCAGATCTGTGTTTGCCTTTGGGATGTGATAGAGTGGCTGTGGGTTACTAATAACTGTATTAATGAAGTTCATTAATTTTATAGTGCTTAATTTTATAGATGGTACATTTAAGACATATTCAGTGTTTTAGACCTTAACCCCCAAAGATCAAGCTGAAGCAACAGTGAGTAAAAAAAAAAGCCCCCTGGTCGAGTCGATTTTTAAGAAAGAAACCTTGTGAGGACCAAGGCAGGGTGAGGTGCTCGTCCTCCTTTAGGCTGTGGATTACTAATAACTGTATTAATGATAAAGTTCATTAATTTTATGGTGCTTTTTAAGATGATACATTCAAGAGATCTTCAGTGTTTTAGGCCTTAACCCCCAAAGATCAAGCTGAAGCAACAGTGAGTAAAAAATAGTCCATTGCTTAAGTTGGTTTTTAAGAAAGAAAAACCTTGTGAGGACCGAGGCTCAGTGAGGGGCTCGTCCTCCTTTAGGCTGTGGGTTACTAATAACTGTATTAATGACGAAGTTCATTAATTTTATAGTGCTTAATTTTATAGATGGTACATTCAAGACATATTCAGTGTTTTAGACCTTAACCCCCAAAGATCAAGCTGAAGCAACAGTGAGTAAAAAAAAAAGTCCCCTGGTCGAGTCGGTTTTTAAGCAAGAAACCTTGTGAGGACCAAGGCTCAGTGAGGTGCTCGTCCTCCTTTAGCGGCCAGGCAGCGCTGTACAGATTGTGTGATTATGAGGTGTCAACTGATTATGTCCCCCTTGGTCCAAATGCTTTGTGCTTAATGGAAACTGAATATAAGAGATCGTAATATACAGTTCCTTGCGAACGTATTCACCCCCCTTTACATTTTTCACATTTTGTTACCTCACAACCTGGAATTCAAATGGAATATTTGAGGGTCTGCATCATTTAATTTAGAGACCATGCCTACACCTTTTAACATTTAACTTATTTTTTTATTATGAAGCAAACAACAAATAGGACAAAATAACTGAGAACATCAGTGTGCATAACTATTCACCCCCGTAAGTCAGTCCTTTGTAGAGCCACCTTTTGCAGCAATTACAGCTGCCAGTCGCTTTGGATAAGTCTCTATGAGCTTGCCACATCTTGCCACTGGAATTTTTGCCCATTCCTCATAGCAAAACTGCTCCAGCTCCTTCAAGTTAGATGGTTTATGTTGGTGAACAGCAATCTTCAAGTCTGACCACAGATTCTCAATTGGATTAAGGTCTGGGCTTTGACTAGGCCATTCCAATATGTTTACATGTTTCCTCTTAAACCACTTAAGTGTTGCTTTAGCAGTATGCTTTGGCTCATTGTCCTGTTGGAAGGTAAATCTCCGCCCTAGTCTCAGATCACTGACAGACATAAGCAGGTTTTGCTCAAGAATATCCCTGTATTTAGCACCATCCATCTTCCCCGCGACTCGGACCAGTTTTCCTGTCCCTGCTGCTGAGAAACCTCCCCACAGCATGATGCTTCCACCACCATGTTTCACTGTGGGGATGGTGTTTTTGGGGTGATGAGATTTGTTGGTTTTGCGCCAGACATAGCGTTTTCCTTGGTGGCCAAAAAGTTCAATTTTGGTCTAATCTGACCACAATACCTTCCTCCATACAGTTTGGGAGTCTCCCACATGCCTTTTTGCAAACTCGAAACGAGCCTTCCTATTTTTGCCTGTAAGTTTTTTACTCTTCCATAAAGCGCAGCTCTTTAGAGTGTACGGCTTATTGTGGTCATTTGGACAAATACTCCAGTCTCTGCTTGGGAACTCTGCAGCTCCTTCAGGGTTACGTTTGGTCTCTGTGCTGCCTCTCTGATTAATGCTCTCCTTGACCGGGCTGAGAGTTTTGGTGGGCGGCCCTCTCTTGGCAGGTTTGTTTTGGTGCCATGTTCTTTCCATTTGATGATAGATTTGATGGTGCTCCGGGGGATCATCAGAGATTTGTATTTTTGGAAAAATACTTTTGCAAGGCACTGTAGGTTCTGATGTGTGTTCATTAAAAACCATATTTAAACTTGAGAGGGAATTGCAGCTTCATTCTGTATGATTATTCTGATTAACCTTCTAAACAATGCCTTGGCAGCGCTTGAGGCTGTACTTGTAGGCCTTGCGGTGAGCTTTGCTTGTTGCCTGGTGTGATTTGGTGATGTGAAGTGCTTCATAGAATGTGATTTATTCACCGTTACTGTGATTCTGTAATTGTTTGGATCATTAGTGTTTCTAATGGAGCCATGGATAAAGTCTGACTACACCTCCAGGAAACCAGCCACACCTCAAAAGAAACAGACAATGAAAGCAGTTAGAGCTGATAATGAGCTGGGAGTAGTGGTAGCTCAGTGGTAAGGGTGTTGGGCTATCAATCTGAAGGTTGGGGGTTCAAATCCCAGGTCCACTGCAGTTACCAATGTGGGTCCTTGAGCAAGACCCTTAACCCTCATTGCTCCAGGGATGTTGTGATGAACCCTGTGCTCACCTTGTAAGTCGCTTTGGATAAAAGCATCCAATAAATGACCAAATGGAAATGATGATAAAGCACAGCATTTAAGAAATAAGTGATTATTTGACACATGTTCATGTGAAGGCAGAGAGGCAAATACGTTTGGCAATATACTGTGCGTACCGAAGAGAGGTTGATGTATTTGGCCCTTCTGGCACTAATACTCTAGAATAGAATAAAAATTTAGTGTCCATTAAACTTACATTAAATGGAAAATTGTCTTTGACAGTCTGGCAAACAAATACATGTATAATACAATAAACATGTATATAATAAAAAAAAAGCAAATATATATCGTATTTTCCAGACCATAAGGCGCACCGTACTATAAGGTGCAGTCTGAATTACAGACTCTATTTCTGTAGGGTACTTATTCTGTACGCACCGTATTATAAGGCACTTGCTAAAACATACGATCTACAAGAAAAATAAAGGATGTAAAACGCTGATTTATAATTGAAGTTTATTCTACTACTTGATAAAACACACATTATTTTAATCCCTCTTCTCCCACAAATCCATCAAAGTCCTCGTCTTCTGTGTCTGAATTAAAAAGCTGTTTCACTATCGAGCTCTCCGGGTTCCCCCTCATCAATGTCCGAGTCCGTCTCGTCTCCAGGCGGCTGTTCAGCGATGATGCCGGCTTTAGGGAAAGCTCGGACAACGGTTACAGCAGAACCCTCAGCCCAGACATCCACAATCCATTTACAGACGGTGGTGTAACTCGCCCGCCGCTGCCTCCCGAGTTTTAGTAAACGTGTGATCCCGTCCATCATCCATCGCTCCCACGCCGCTCGCAACTTTACTTTAAACGCCCCGTTTACACCAATGTCCAGCGGTCGGAGTTCTTTATTTAATCCTCCCGGAATGACTGCGAGCTCCGAATCAATTTTCTTCACTTGGCTTTTCATGAAACCACCCGGTCGCACAACCATACTTTTATAGATTTTGGAACTCCGTACACGTATAAGGCGCACCGGATTATAAGGCGCATGTCCGATTTCTGGGGAAATTTTTTAGGCTTTTAGGTGCGCCTTATAGTCTGGAAAATACGGTGTATATACATACATATAAATTATGTTGAGAAATAATGCTTTGCATCCTTATTCAAAATATTTACCACAGAAGGAACAAATGACTTTTTGACTTTTAGTACGTTATGTAGTTGTTATTTATGTGACGGACTTTATGTCCGAACCTCACATTATGTCCGAGTAACAATCCCATCTGAACAGTTCTTATACGACAAAGGGTTGTTTCATGTCTACAGGTCTGTTAAACCTTTACCCTTTTAAACCTCATTGAGCCACTAACCTCTCCTGGATTTCTCTTTCCTGTTTACTGCTTCTCCAGACCTTACACATTTCAAGGATCGTCTAAGTGTTCTAACTGTCGGAGGTAGGACTTCAGGATTAGCAGCTGTGTGTGTGTGTGCAGTTCCCTCTCTTAATATCTATATCCTTCTCTTTGTTGCTTTTTTTTAATTTTTATAGTATAGAGTATCAGCAGCTGCTTGTTTAGACTTGGCTTCGTATACAGTACCAGTCAAGAGTTTGGCCACGCCTTTTTTTTGCTCAAATTTATTGTCCATTTTAACATTTCCGCTTACTGTAAATATGGACTTTGTAGTTCTCCAATTCCAAACTGTAGTCCTTTTGTTTGTGTTCTATGGTAAATACTGTGTACGTCCCCTTCACTCCGTTCTGTAATGGTCAGGACCCTAATAGTATCACCCCAGAGCAGGGATTAGTTGTTTGGCATGGTAGTTCAGTGGTTAGGGCATTGAACTCTCAATCTGAAGGTTGTGGGTTCAAATCCCAGGTCCACTGAAGTTACCAATGTGGGTCCTTGAGCAAGAACCTTAACCCTCATTGCTCCAGGGATGTGATTTACCCTGTGTTCACCTTGTAAGTCGCTTTGCTAAATGATTAAATGTAATGGTACATTATTCCTATCCCAGCAGTGTCAGCAGAGGTCTGGTAATGAAACTACAACAGCACTGCTGCACTAAAACCCCCTCACCACATCAGTGTCACTGCAGAACTGACTTAAACAATTTACCACCCAAATGATACCTGTTCAGAGAACCAACAGGGGTCTAACAAAAACAAAGAACAGAGATTAATTCATTTATTCATTCATTATCTTCCGCCTTATCCTCTATTAGGGTCGCGGTGGGGTTCCCCATGCCCATCCAGGGGAGAATGTTTCGGGCGCTGGGCAGATACACCCAGGACAGGACGCCAATCTATCGTTGGGCACTCACTCACACAGACAGACTCTATATGGGGCAATTTGGAGAACTCAGTTGACATGATCCATGTTTTTGGACTGTGGGAGGAAACCGGAGAACCCGGAGGAAACCTACGTGAACACGGGGAGAACATGGAAACTCCACCCATTGGGATTCGAACCAGGAATCCCTAGCGCTGAGAGGAGAAAATGCTAAACACTAAGTCACCGTGCCGCCCACAGATGAATTAGTCGGTAATTGTAAATCAACCAATAAAACTGGAAAAAATAGATGAAGGAGCATGAAGGGGGTGTGTCCAAATGTTTCACTAGTACTGTATGTGTAAAGTGGAACATTTGGGAAGCTTAAATCCCATGAATTTGACAACATTTTCAACCAAACTTGGCTGTTTGTATCAGCTAATTCTCCATGTTTTCGCTTTACTGGAAAAATCAAACCCCTAGAGTTTGTGCCGTATGCTTAAGGATGTATGTTGTAGCCGGTGCAGGGTTTTGGGTTTCGCTGAAACAAAATGACTTTGCACAATGACATCACTTTCTTTATGACACTCTTGAGTTGTACCATCGTTCTAGAGTGTGGCAGTGAATGAGGGGCGTAAGCTCAGTTTGCGTCGCTCCTCTGTTGCACATATGTTGCATCTGGAGTTTTTCATGCACAAAACATCACTGAATTGATCACTTTTTAAGCGCTTTGTAAAGCTTTTTAACATTTTTATATATACTGAGCCCCATCTTACACCCTGCACATGATGCATCGTGATGCTTGTAAATATCTTTTGTCCTGCCAACAATCTATTTTTAATCTAAAGCTTTCATCCATGTCGTTAAAATGCCAATGATCAATGCCAGTTGTCATGTAATGAGGTGTGTTTAGGTTCATTTCTGGTGTATTGCTATCTTGGCAACAAAAAAAACAAGGTGCACCACTGACCGAAGACCGCATTGCACTGCACTGCTGAAGTTTCAATCAGTCAAAGTCAGAATGCCACCTGACTCTTAAAGGCAACGGCAAGTAACGCGCTGATTGGTTTATTGTACATTATGCCCAAAATTAATGAAAGAATTTCTACTATATACATTTTGCTCATTTTTTCCTGATTGAGACTGATACGCCCCAAATTAAGTTCAGCAGATGCCCAGATACCAAGGAGCGCTTAAATAGGGCCCATAATATCATATTTCATGCCGATGTTGTCATTAGATGGACACATCCTAATAAGTTAGTCATCAAATAACAAATGTATAATAAATTAAATGTGGATTTTCAAACATTTAAGGAGTATGGTAGTTTTCCCCATGCCCATCCAGGTTCCCCATGCCCATCCAGGTTCCCCATGCCCATCCAGGGGAGAACGTTTCGGGTGCAGGGCAGATACACCCAGGACAGGACGCCAAATTATCGCTGGGTACACGCTCACTCACACAAACACGCTCTACTATATGGGGCAATTTGGAGAACTCAATTGACTTGATCCATGTTTTTGAGCTGTGGGAGGAAACCGGAGAACCCGGAGGAAACCCACGCGGACATGGGAAGAACATGGAAACTCCACCCAGATTGGGATTCGAACCCCTAGTGCTGAGAGGTGAACATGCTGACCACTAAGCCACCGTGATGCCCGGGTATTTTTTAATTAATTAATTAATTAATTAATTAATTAATTTAATTTTTTGGACTAATATTTTAGTTCATCCCTCTTTTATTCTACGTCGCAGAATCAGACTACCATTCTGACCTATCCGAGCGCATACAAAGGGGTAATATTGATATGCTCGAATCCGAGCTGTATGCACCTGGGATGGGCTGTTGCTTCATCGTCGGATCCCCATTTTGTTTTTTTGAGGGCATGATGCAGACTAATGTTCAGAGCTGCGATTGCTCGAGCGAATGATTTGCTTTAAGAGGAAGTGCTTTGTCTCGGGTGTGAATGAATGACTGCATTAGAGACTTCCTTCTCTTTAAGCGAGTGTCGCACACCCTCTCTGAGTTTTGCCGCGTGCCACCATGCAAACCATCCAGGAATCGGTCGGCTCGGCCGGACAGGGTGTCCCGCATCTTTTGCTTAGGGCTGTACAGATTCAGGTTTGGTGTGGAATCTTAATCTGCATATAGACTTCGGTTTGGCCGTGACGTTACAGCACACGCTGTATTTTTAGACTAATGGTGGCTTGTGCCTTTCCTTCGCCTTTAATCCAAAATTTGCTTTACATTTACATAATCACTTCCTACATACACACATACTATACACAAACGCTCTCATTCGTGTTGTGGGTGTGTGTATAATCACACTTTCAGTTTATTGACCTCTAGGTTTCTCTCTGTTTCACCTCCAAGTTGTGTTTCCTGATTAATACGCATGTCAGACAGACTGTACAGGGGTTAACAATCCTTCACCCCAAAACATCGTGATCATAACATGTATGATCCTAAAATGTAACACTGTTTATTATGTCTCATGTCAGGACCACTTTTTTTACCGGAAAACAATCAGATTTTATTTTATTGTTTACCTTTAAAATGACGCCATTTTCCTTCGATAATTATGTACAATTTTTAAATGCATGCCTATAAAATATACAACTGGTATACAGGAAGTAAGAACTAATTCAAAAAATAAATATCGGCACAAATGGCTGATTTAATTAATTGCTTGACCGGAAGTGTTTTTTTTTTTTAATTACTGGTTTTAATCTATTCTGTATTTATTGCTGATCTGTGAAATCTGAAAACAATGAAAACTGAGGCACATGTTTTCATTTAAATCTAATTAATTCATTCCGGAGACTTCAAAATACCAAAAACACATTTTATAAAAGATAAATGCTGTGTTTAATACTGAAAACAGAACAAAAGACATTATGTACAGTATTTTATATTCTTTTATAAATAATGAATATAAAAGATAGTATGTAAATAGTAAACGGACATTTAACAGAACGGCCTTCAGATCTCTCGCCATCTGTTTTTGATCCAAATGAATAACTTTTCAACATCTTTAGTCTCTGTTTTGTAAGCGCATTAATGTCTTTTGCTACATTAGCTTCTTTATCGCTTTCTTTTTTGCCACAATAGAGCTTATTTTCTGTACACGTGGCCAATT